>VUQK01031177.1:3496-34727 GCA_015106715.1 Bujurquina vittata
TGAGGACATCAGACTTGATATCAGCTATATCATTCAAAGATCCTACAAACTGAACATTGATGTATTACGCTTTAGGGCTCTTTTTATTTGTACATTTTAAGTTAGAGACTCATTGCTTATGTAATAAATGTCTTTCCAAAGAAGCTGCTTTCTTTTCTTTTTTTTATAGTGAAATGTGTCCAGTTGAATGGCACTTTTGCTTAGTTGTCATTTAAAACAGCACTCTTAGGTCATGTGGTAAGCAAAACATCTTAAATCTCAGCTGGAAACAAAATTAAAAATCATTGCCTTCTCTCTGCACACTCCCTCTCATCACAAGAGCCAAGTGTGGAAAAGGGAAGTAGTTAAAAATAAATCTCTGCTCTCATGGTGTGAAAATAAAATGCAAACACTGAGAGGGAACTTTATTTTAAAATCCTTAAAGCCCCTGCAAAAAAGTTATTTTTTCCCCCTTTAATTGTGGTTGGAACTCAGGCTCTACACTTACTGCTTTTTAAGGTAGCCTGAACATATGCTGAAGCATGCACTGCAACCCCATTACTCAACCCATTAAGTATTTAAATATTAGTGAGGCAGTACCAAACAAAAGTGATCAGAATATCCCAGTAAAAGTCACTTTTTCTCTATTCATACTTGCTCCACTAAAATCTAATTATGCCAGTATTTTATTTGCTTATATGTAATATATACCGTGCAGAACCAAATGGGAATCTTCACTCGGCTGCTCCCTTTAGAGGTCGCCACAGCAGCCTATCCCTGTAACATCCTAAATCCTCTACATGTCCTTCTCCACTTCCTCCTCTATCATCTTCCTTTTATCCTCCTGCCTGGCAGCTCCATCTTCAGCACCGTTTGTCCAATATATCCCCTGTCCCTCCTCTACAGATGTCCAAACTATCTCAGCCTTGCCTCTCTCTGACTTTGTCTCCAACAGCTCAGCCTGAGCTGTCCCTCTGATGTACTCATTTCTAAAAAGGGGGATTAATGAAGCTAACACCAATTGAATTGAGTGAGTGGTTTGCTTTCACAGTCAGTTTCACTTCTCTACCGCCTGGTGGCGTCAACAGTACAGAATCATTCTGACGGTAAACGCGGAAGTATCCTAAAATTGATCCATCCGAGCTTCCGTAAAGCAAACCTGCAGCTTGGAGACAATTACATAGTCAAGTTACTCCTACGCTGTGTCGTACTTACGCATCTGTTGCAAGGTAAACTGATTAATTTCATGTTACCGGAGGTTTGACGGAGTAATACAGCTGTCTGGTGTGTCGTCAGCGGGGAGCCATCATTTGGGAGACTAGCTCCGGCCGCTAGGTGCTACCTCTGCTAGCTAAGTAAACAGGTAGTTTTCCATATGGTTGTTCTTATGAAGAACAGTTTAGATCGGTTTTCTGGAGGTTTAGCTACACTTGCGTAGGTTACAACGGGTCATTTGGCCAACAAGGCCCGGATGTTTACCTGAGCATTTTTGTCCCGTTGTTGACCGCAGAGCTCCCGTCATGGCTTTGACTGGCAGATGACCTGCAGCCTAAGCTTCTGACTGACAGACTCTCCCGTTCACAAGGTCACATTTGAGGTATGTGTTGTTTTCACCGGACTTGAGCCAGTCACAGTGAATATTATTTAAAGTGTTGTGATTTCACCTTGCAGGTTACACACAGGGTGACTCATGCTTTCTGATGAGCTTGACTCCAAACCGGAGGTAATTTTTCCATCGTTCTCACCCTCCAAAGGCAGATCACTTATTGCAGTGATCTGTTAACTAACACACAAGCTTCATCGTTTTTTAATGCTGTGGTTCTCCTCCTCCACCACCTCTCCCCACCTCTCAGCTGCTCGTGCAGTTTGTGCAGAACGCATCCATCCCATTGGTGCAGGGTCTGGAGGACTCGGAGTCCAAACACTCCTCCTGCCTGCCTCTGCTGGCTTCGGCTGAGGGCTCTCTGTGCACCCCGCTGGAGCTCACAGGTCAGCAGATGCCCATTTATGTTGTCCTGTCACCACTTGCCATAGTTACTCTGTATCTACCTCACACCGTACCATATCAATTTTTCTTAGTTCCTTAGTAATATTACTATCAGATCCCTACGCTTTTTATTCTTTAAAAACAATACTATGCAAAAGTTTCGAGCCACCTCTCGTTTCTTTGTATTTTTCTTTTCAAGGAGGCAGACTTTATTGTCATTTTTTAAAAGTGGTCCTGAGCAATAGTTTTTCAGGTTTTATGAAGGCCTTTCAAAGTTTATCTTTGGACATTGGCTGCTTTCTCACTCTTTTTCAGTCCAGTTTTTGTACTTGACTGTTTTCAGTGAAATATTTGTTAAAGCCACTTTGCACTGCCCATGAATCATTCAAGCGGAAAGAGGCACCTAACTCAAGGGATTATAGTGTCTATATGTAACAGACAAGTGGAGGACACTAGAAGATGATGCAGGCTTAAACTCTACAGCAGATTAACAGTATCTGAAAGTCATGTTCTTAAGAAATAGGGGGGAAAATCCAGCAAAGACCTGATGCAGGACCTGAGAGATGCATTTGACCCTTCAGTAGATCCATCTACTGTTCACTGAAGCCCCATCAGAAATGGTCTCAGTGGAAGGGTGGCTGTCAAGAAGCCATTCTTAAGGAAGGGGAACAGAGAGAAAAGGCTGAAGTATGCCAAATTACACAAGGACTGACGTGGAAATCAGTGGCAACAGGTCTGATGGAGTGATGAAATGTGTAATTTGGTTTCAAATTGTCATCGGTATGTACAGAGGAGGTCAGGAGAGGGGTTCAACAGTGAATGTCTACAGCTATCTATAAAGCATGAAGGAGGCTCTGTCATGATTTGGGGTTGCATTTCAGCCAGTGGTGTTAGAGATCTCAAAGTTAATGGAATTATGAACACAGAAAAGTACCATCAGATTTTGATCCACCGTGCAATACCATCGGATTAGCAACTGCTTCAGTTTTAAGCATATTGATGATCCCAAACACACTGCCAGTGCATTAAAGGCATACCCGGATAGAACAACACACAGTGGAACAATATCAGTCATGGACTGGTCTCTCCAGAACCCATGTCTCAGTTGCATTAGTGTGGGACCATCTTTACAAAGAATGTAACAAAAAGCCGCCAACATTCAAAAAAGGGCTTTGAGTGTCCTACAAGAAGCCTGGAGAACTGTTCATGAAGACTACTTAAAGAAATGACAGTGAAGCTGCCTCAGAGTTCAGGCTGTGTTGAAGAATAAAGGGAGTCATACCAAATACTGACTTTCAATCTTGTTACAGTTGTTGAAACTCAGTTTTTGCCTTATATACTGTACTTCAATGTATTTTTGCTCATGGTTCGATAAATCGCTGCACCATTTCCCATTTCCCTTGCATGATAAAGAAGAAATGAGGAGTGGTTTAAGATTTTTGTCTTGACTTTTTATTTAATGTTCAAGTAAACTCTGTTTAAAAATATGTTTTAAAAGTTCAATAAATAATAATTAAATAAAGAAATAAATCTCAGTGTTAACAAAAAATAGTCACAATTAGTTTTGAAGCCCTAGGTTTGAGTTATGCAAAAGTGGAAATACTGAAATCCTTGTTGTCTGTGAAAACACAGCTCTACTCCTGCACACAGTGCTGAGTGTGAACAGACTCTGTGATGATGTTACGTATACCAACACTAATATATCTGTAATTGGACAATTTCTGTTAAACCGATATACTAGTCACAGATTTAGTCATTACAGGTAATAGAACAAGAATGCCATAAAAGACCTCTATGAACAACCTCTACCTGTTCACTTCTGTGTCATTTAGGAAGAAAATGTAGGCCTTTTGTTTTTGTCTGCAGTGAGCGATAGCTGCAGCTCTAAGCAGTCACTGAATCTCTAAGAATGAACAAAGTGACAGTACCTACTGCAGAGCTTTATGTGTGTAGAATCAGTTCTGAACTGATAAGCATAACTGACTGATAGTTACACAAGACACGTGCCACATTATGAATTTTTTGTAATGTTAAAACAAGGTTTATAAACCCCTGGCCATGAGAACCTGCATCATCTTATTTATGTGCTCAGTTCTTTACAGTATTCAGATTTTTGAGGGTTTTCTTCCAATTTCACAACATCTCTTTGCTCTTCACAACAAGAGTCCCTTCATAATTTGCACCGGTGTTGCAATTAACACTGTATCTTTGAAATCTGGAAAGCATCAGCTTACACTGCTGTAGAAAAGAGGGTAAAGTATCTCTATGCAAAGCACAGCACTTACTGAAGATGCTTTAGTTTGGAAGGACGAATGTTCTTTATGATAGTGTGCTTAAGATATGGCTGTTTTTTGTTATTATTAATCCACTGAATAAGAAGGGCAGATCTAACGAGCAGCTAGCACTGATCATAAATAAAGGCTATATTCATTAAGTGTTGCTTATCAAATTCTATTTTCTGCCTCCTTGAACCTTCATGAACACACTGACTACATTTAGCAATTTTAAATCACTATTTCAGACGTGCCTTTTTTTAAAATAGTATGTTCATGTCTGCTGGTTTATATCTGCTGGCCATTAAATCAGGAAAATGCACACGCCATATCTGCCAACCCTGTAAACAACTTGATGATTATTTACTGTGTGGATTTACTTTATAGTAAATGTGTTTTAAATGTGACACAATAACTAATCTGTTCCCCAGATGGAGGCCTAAGCCATGAGCCTGAGAGCTCCCCCTCCCTGACAGAGTTTGGAGGCGTGTCAGAGCAAAGCTCATTAGTAGTCCAGACGCACTCTCACCCACAAGCCTCACCAAGCCCGCCACCCATCCTCCATGACTTACAGCAGTCAGACAACACTTCCTACGTCCTGCTGAACCTCGCAAAAGGTAAACAAACACCAAAGGAACATTATCTGTGCACAGATGCCAAATCTGAAATACATTTTTGCCATTATTTTCAAACACAAAGCTTTGGTTTTACACTCAGTTGCCACTCTGTTAGAAACACCTGTTCAACTGCTCGTTAATGCAAATATCTAATCAGCCAATCAAATGACAGTAACTCATTGCATTTGGGCATGTAGACATGATCAAGACAACCTGCTGAAGTACAAACTGAGCATCAGAATGGGGAAGAAAGGATAAGTGACTTTGAATGTGGCATGATTGTTGGTACCAGATGAGCTGGTCTGAATATTTCAGGAGCTGCTGATCTACTGGGATTTTCCCACACAACCATCTCCAGGGTTTAGAGAATGATCCAAAAGAGAGAAAATAGCCAGTGAACAGCAGTTCTCTGGGGGGAATGTCTTGTAGCTGTCAGAGAAGAAAGGCCAGACTGCTTTGAGGTGATAGGAAAGCAGCAGTAACTAAACTAAAAATAACCACTTCTTACAACCAAGGTATGCAGAAGTGCATCTAAACATGTTGACCCTTAAAGCTACAGCAGCAGAAGACTATACTGGTTGCGACTCTTGTCAGCTAAAAACAGGATACTGAGGTTGTAATTCATATGGGCTCAAC
Organism: Bujurquina vittata; assembly: GCA_015106715.1. NCBI lineage: Eukaryota > Metazoa > Chordata > Actinopteri > Cichliformes > Cichlidae > Bujurquina > Bujurquina vittata. The sequence goes on from VUQK01031177.1 coordinate 8,989, forward strand.
AGATTATTGGAAAAATGCTTCAGATGGTAGGGTCAGAATTTGGTGTAAACAACATAAAAGCATGGATTCATCTTGCCTTGTATCAGTGGTTCAGGCTGCTGGTGGTGTAATGATGTGGGGGGATATTTTCTTGGCACATGTTGGGCCACTTAGTACCAATTGAGCATCATTTAAACTCCACAGCCTACCTGAGTATTGTTGCTGACCATGTCCATCCCAGGACAGCACACCATGTTACAAAAATCATTTCAAACTGGTTTCTTGAACAAAACAATAACTTCAGTGTACTCAGATGGCCTCCACCGGTCATAATAAGATCTCAATCCAGTGGAGCAACTTTGGGATGAGGTAGAGCAGGAGATTCACATCATGAATGTGTAGCTGACAAATCTGACAAATCTGACAAAACTGTGTGATGCTGATATGGAGCAAAATCTCTGAGAAATGTTTCCAGCACCTCGTTGAATCTGTGCCATGAAAAATTAAGGCAGTCCTGAAGGCAGAAGTGGGTCCAGCAAGGTGTACCTAATAAAGAGTCTAGTCAGTCTATATCGTCAAACATGTTACATCGCCTAATGTTAGCAGAAGGTTACATTGCTGTTAATATCTTTTTACTACATGAATCAGTAAAGCATAATGCATCTCCAAATGAAAAAGAAAGTTTCATATAAAAAAAGTCTTAATCCAGTCTTGTACTTTGTCTCCTGATTCAACACACAGTGCTAAAAAGAAATGAGGTGACACATTTTCATTCAAGAAAAAAAAAAAAGAATTATTTTGGCTTGAAGAAATGATCCTTGGCAGCCACATTCTCTTGGTTCATCAGGCCTTGGCAGGAGAGTTAAAAAATTAATTTTGGTCTCCTCACATACACTTTTTGTGCAGTGCGCTGTGTTCTTTCTGTGATTCAGTGAGAGACATGAAGGATAGACTTTTCAGTGGAGAGAATTACAGCTTTGTTACCTGTAATCAAACTCTGAATAAAGGATTGTTATGTTCTGTATTTTTATATTTGTGTGTCTGTTGGGAAAACTTTCCCTCCCTTAGAATAAAGCCATAACCTTAAAACTTGCTGAGCGTGATGGGAGAACAATAATAAATTAAGAGGATTGACCTAGAGGCCTTGGAGAATACTGTAGCCGTCTTGTATTTCAGTGGCTCTCACTCTGCCCTTTTCTTTCCTCTCAGGCATTACAGCCTCCTCAGAGTCCCTGATCTTCGCCGCAGATGGCACCGGGGATGATGAAGATGAGGTGGTCTCATCGGGGGACTATGGAATAGATGGCAGCGCTCCCTGGTATCTGCGGGTACAGGAGCTGGCACACGACAGCTTGATTGCCGCCACACGGGCTCAGCTAGCGAGAGATGCCAAGGCCAGCCACGACGCCAGAGCTGCAAGCGTCACTAACGGTAAAAATTCTTTTAGAGGACTTTTACTCTGGAAAGTAATATCAAATGTGTTCATTGTGACACAATATTAACACAATATTTTGCCATGTTTGAACTCATGGACGTGTGCACTGCTACTGGTGTATGCTCTGCAGGCAGCTATTTGGGATGCAATATCAAGTTTAAGAAGGATAAAACTAGAGGAAAAAACATGAAATGAAGCCTGTATACAGGAACCGACTTATTTTGGTAGCAGGCATCAAAGACAGAAGAGAAATGAGGTCAGTGAAGAGATGAAACATGGTGTAATCAGCCCTGACTAAAACTGGGTCCCAAAATTCTCCTCTTGAGTCTCCCAGTCAAAAGGAATTTGTAGCTTTGTCTTTGATTGATGTACAAGTGTGACGGCAGATATTTAGTAGAGTTATAAATGTCACATTATAATGAAGCATTGATCAGTATCCAGTTCATATGGTTATGTTGTGTCACTGATGATTTAATGTGAGTTTAGTAAGATGGCCAACGGAGGACTGAGATGAGTAGACTGGCTTCAGAATGATAGACGGGGCATTAAGGTCAGGCCAGGGGACGCACATGTGATCAAGCCATTAGGAAAATGCAATATTAAAGAAAATATAAATAGCTGCTGGTTCTGAAATATTCTATTTGCTTTATCACCAAGAGTTATATAAGTAAATCGATACTACTCATGCCTGCACAGTAAATATAAGCAAAGAACAGGGGCCACTTAGTTCTGCACAAAGACAAGAAGTAGGTGGGACGGTGCCTCGATGCTTCACAGATCATCTGTCATGTGTTAAATCTGGTACACAAACTGAAGTGCAAAACAGGCTGTAACTGTGTTTATAGCCAGGAAACAGTCTAATAGCTGCTAACCACAAGCTGTCATTGTCTGTTCAGTAACAGCTATTCAATACAGCCTTCAATAAACTGTAATAAAAAAGGTGGCAGTGACCTTTTGGCTTAAATCAGTCCAGAATCTGAGCGGTCAGAGAATTCAGTATTGCATTAGCTGCTGGCGTTATATTTCCCCTCTTCTTTTCAACTTTTTACCATCTGTTAAAACTAATGCACAGGCTCCCCCCGTGCAGTACCTCGAAAATCTCTAAATGGCTGTTAAACACTTGTCCAGGTCTTGCAAACTCAAACTGCTTTGATCGTTAAGACTTGTTTATTGTCCTGTCCTGCATGATGTCTTGACCTGTTGCTTATTTTAGCGGGATCTGTGCACCCGTTTCTTATCTTACTGTAAGGCCTCTACTCTGATCTGAAACAAATGCTCCTTTCCTGCAGCACACAGTGCCGCTGACCCGCACCAGGAGTCAGGACTACATCACAAACCATTTTAAGTTCCCTCCACAGGCTGCCTGATAGATAAAGAATTTACCCATGACATTTAGGGCGCTATGACTCCTAGCTACATCTCTGATCTTTGAACCCCTTCCAAGTCGAATTGCAGCTGGAGGTCCATGTTGAAAAGTGATATGGGAGCGTAAGAAGTTTACTTTCATATCTCTGCTTGCCCCGGGTTTGTTTCCTCCCATCCTCACCGGGATCTATTTTACATGTTTATTATGATGTGCACAAACAAATCAAACGGCAGCTAGAAGAACTTATTGTACGTGCTCTTGAACTGTGTTGAAAATTGATTTTTAGATCAATATGGAAAAACTATAAAGTGTCCTATAATGTGCATTTTGTCCCTTGAAAATGGTGGTTGGACAAAAGCTGCTCTGTGCTTTCTTATTTACTTACAGGTTTTCATTTCGTCCAGTTTAAGATCAGACATTCATTTAACACGGGTGACATTTCTTACCACAATTATTTTTGCCTTTGTTATATTTGTATTAATGTCAAGTAAGAGCAGTTAGCAGTTCTTCAAGGCCACCTTCCCCTTCTTTTGGTTGACTGATCCTCAACAAAACTAGTCTCTTCAGCACCTTCATCACATGATGCAATAACAACTGGCCGATGGTCTTTAAGCTCTGGTGGTGCTGGTTTCTTCAGTACAGGAAACAGACAGGATGTTGCACAACACTGGTATTTTCTCCTGCTTCAGATTCTCGCTGTAAATGTAACACAGGATCAAGGACAGCTCAGGTCCTCAGAACTTTGAGGCTGATACGATCAGGGACTGAAGCCTTGTCTCACTGTAGTTTCTCCAGCTGCCTCCTAACTTGGCCAGAAGTCACAGTCACAGGTGAGGGCCTGATCCACACAGTTCACTTAGGAGGGGAAGAAGGGCAAAATCACAGAAGGTAGTGGGGCTGTGTGGTGGAGGAGGCAGCAGAGGGCGGTGAACCTGTTGCATCAGAGCCTACCTTGCGTCAGATCAGATGCGTTTCCTTCAGCAGTGGGATATCACTTAGAGGTGCAGCACTGCTGGCACAGCACAAACTAAATTGGACCTGTTAAAAGCGAGGAGTGCGGTCAGGTTAAACGGGACTGATTGCATTCATCTTGGAGTTGTTTTCTTTCGGTTGCAAGTCTCAGTCAGTAACCAGTGATTAGCTTTTAGAGTCATGCTCCAGAGACTAGCCATACTCTCACTCTTGGATTGTGTACTGCACCATCTCGCTCACTTTCCTCTTCCGGTTGCCTAGGTGACCACACACACAGTTTGATACCAGACGGGGACAAACGAGACCTGCCTGCCAGAACAAGCCGCCCCCTCTCCAAACAGATCCTGCGCTGCTCGTTTGAGGGCTGCTGCAGGACATTCACCTGGCCGGCTCATCTCAAATATCACCTTAAAACACACAGGTAACGCATCACACAGATAGCAGTGGTAGGTTATATATTATCCAGCAGTGGTCCAAGCATGGTGCTCAAGTGTGCAAATTCTGCTAATGTGGATATATTTGTCAAATTAGACAATAATACAGGGTTACTGATGTCCACATTTCATTACACACAAGAAGGGGTGCATCAACTGTGAAATTTGTTAATAGAAAATTACATGCCAGTAATATCTGTAAAATATAGATACAACTCAGACAAGGTATTATGTTAAGTGCTTCTGTTCCATAATCACCAGAATGATTCAGACAACGATGCTAGACACCACAAGTTCATACTGCATAAGCCTGAGCCTAATATACAAAAAAAGTGTACCAGGATATGAGTGTAATTTATAAGTCATCATGGTGAGCTTTAAAAAAAATTTTTTTTCCACTTCACTCAGTCTTCACAGTCTATTCCTCCTGAATTTTTTGGTGTCTGCCAACTTTGGTCTTCATGTTTTGGTAGAAGACTTGGTATAAAATAGTAGAAATACTGTAAAATGTGTAACAGTCTGTTCTGGACTCCTAAAGTGTCCTCAAGGGCAGTGTGAACACTGTGTTCTAGCTATTCTGCCTGATCTTTTTCAAGTACAAATAGCACTAGGTTTGTTCAGCAGTTGTAAAGTGTGAGTTAGAGGTGTTGGCTCTAATCTGTACAGGTGTTTTACAGGCACAATGAAGGCGTTATCGCAACCCAGGTAGAGCTTCCTACTTTATTTGTTGAGGAGGCAGACAGGTCAGGCAAAGAGCAGAAAGCACAGCTGAGAAACTGAAAAAGGTCCAGGAGCTCTGTTAACATCAGTGTAGCAGATCTGTTTGTGGTTACCCTGTCTGACCTTGAGGGGGACTGTAGCAAATGAAGCATGTGCACAGGAGACATCGAGGTTTGTTTATGTTATCTCGGCTCCCAGGAATGACCGAATGTTCAGGTGCAGCGCAGAAGGCTGCGGGAAGAGTTTCTATGTGCTGCAGAGGCTGCAGGTTCACATGAGGACTCACAACGGCGAGAAGCCCTTCATTTGCAAGGAAAAGAACTGTGGCAAGAAGTTCACCACTGCTGGAAACTTGAAGAACCACAGACGCATACACACAGGTGGGAAGCAGGAGAGACCCGGGTTTAAAAGCCCAAACATGCTGGAAGCAATAACTGACTCAGGCTATTTGACTCTGCTTATTTAATGCTTCCTTGGTGCAGTCAGTGCTGGAGATTTGAAGAGTCAGCAGCACTGGCGCCTCCGTTTCACTGCTGCAATCAGTAACATTACTCTGTCATATTTTATTTAGGGTGACATTAAGGTTTCTGATGGCCTATTCTACACTCATCTCCTCCTTTCTAAGGATCAGTTAGGTCACCTGTGCTTAGCTTCTGCCTGTACATCTGGGATAATGAGCCGCTACTGACCTATTTGGGTTATTTTTGTTTTCGTGGCTTTAAGAAACAACAAAAGCAAAGCTGCATAGTCTAGTTTATTGTAATTTCAGCGTGCTGGGCCATTCAACAATATCCCTTTGAACACATTCACATCTGATACTTTCTGCAAAAATAAGAGTTTAATTGGGTCTTTGTAATGCAGAGGTAAACAATATGTATATTTGTGGTGGGTGGCTGCTTTCAGGAGAGAAGCCGTTTCTGTGTGAAGCAGATGGTTGTGGGCGATCCTTTGCAGAGTATTCAAGTCTACGAAAACACATGCTCGTACATTCTGGTGAGTGGGACAAGTTTACAGCTGTGCAGCGGTGCACTTCTTTGTAATTAGCGCGCTACAGATAAAGTATAAAATAATGCACCTTGTAGACGGCACCCTGCAGCAGTTCAGAAGACGAAAGTTTGCTTTGTGTTTGTGTGCGTGCTTCCCAGGTGAGAAGCCACATCTGTGTGGGATCTGTGGGAAGACTTTTTCTCAGTCCGGCAGCAGAAATGTCCACATGAGGAAGAGACACGGCGAGGAGGGGCTCATCAGTGAAAGCAGAGAAACAGGTCTCTCTCTCTCGCTCTTTCTCTTACTCACCCACACGCACACACACACACCCACCCCTATTGTGGTAGGTGGATATGCTAATCTTTGGATGATGTAGCTTCAAGCTGCACATACATTTTAAACTCTTGCATAGTGATAGTGTTCCCTTAATTTACAATTAGGAACATTTCTTGAATTATTAATCACTTTTAGCACTTAAAAATGTATCATTCATATTTTTATTCTTCAGGCCCAGTAGCTGAATTGTTTTAGACTGCACATATCTTCAAAAAAGCAGAGACAGCACAACTCTGCTGTAGAAAAACAAAGCCTGTTGGGCTTTTTGTGACGGGGTCAGATTCTTCTAAGAAGTCTTTAATCACCAACTTAAAATATAATATCTTCTTGCTTCATTGAAATGCATTCACCTTACAAATTACTGAGATAATTGAGCGAATATTTAAGGTTAATCTTCCAATGCAGCCGAGGGAGATTTACACAAATTCGCTCGTGTCTCTATTCTGAGTATCATTTTCAGTACCTTTCAGATTAAAAGGATCCCTCACATTCCAGCATCTGGAACAATTGAAAAATAAGCTTCAATTCATTTTTAGCATGAAACAATGACAGCAGACAGCACATTTGCGTCCTTGTCACATCTCTGTAGCAGCAGGGAAGCACTGCAGCTGAATCACCACAGAGGAAACGTTGCCAAAGCTCTAATTATAAACAGCGGATTTATTCGGGTCAGCCTCCCCAAAGAGGCCAGTCTTTTGTAAAAGCAGAGCAAAGGAAGATGCAGTTGCACAACACACTGGTAGTTTCTGTTATTCCTACATAACAAGAGTTATCGGATTAATGAATAAATTGAGTGTGAATAACTAGAATAAGCAAAGAAAAATCAGCATTCACGAATTATACAGAATTCAATCTAGAAGTTAGTACAGTGCAGATTTTTAATCAGTCCTTCACACCTCAGAGCATCATTTTGTCATTGGACTGTCTGTATCACATGGTGGCTGCAGGATGCACCCTGGGTCCCATAAAGACGATTACTTTAAATGTGGTTTCTTTTGTGTTGAGGGTCGGGGGAAAAAACCAAAAGTTTGATGTCTGTGTCCAACTGACAGGAGAGGCTCTGACACAAAGCAGCCTCCTGGAGGCAGACGGTGAGAATGGAGACAGTATGGTCACCATGACAACAACTGTGGAACCCATGAATCTTCACCATGCCATGCTGAGATCACCAGGTAGGCGTTTGAACAAGTATGGCAGAAAAAATAACCTAGTTCATAAAGGGTGGATTAAAGAAAAAACCCTAGCACATCTAACAATGCAGTAGCCCTGCAGTAAACTCTCATTTGGTGAAGCTCATAATGTTCTGTTAATGTCAGGGATGCTGAGTCAACTTGTGGCGTTACTAGTGGCCCGTTAAGTGTTTTTCAGGGAATGAGTCTTTTGATAACTGCAGTTGCACTCAGGCAGGTTAGATTTCTTGTGTTTGCCTGAGTTATCATGTCGCTGAAACTTCACATGTAGGCTATTTTCAGCTGTTCAGCGGGCACTCTTTGTACTGTACCTGATATTTACTTAGCATTAAAAACCCTCATTTCCAAATAGATGTTGCAAATAAACTCATGCTGGTAATAGCAGATTCACTAGTATGGCACTGCTGTCTGCATATTGCTTTTTTTTTTTTAACCTGGAGACCAAGAAAAGACTGCAACTCATGGACCTGTGTAATAACTGTGGTTATGGCGCCATGTTGATGACACAGTTTACATAAGACCAAAGCATCAGTGCCAACCACAGCTTTTACTTGTTTATCCTAAACACTGAAGGGCCAGCTGATGTAGTTCAGATGTGTGGCCAGGATATCTGGAAATATCCCAGCTGCATGCAGCTATGTCCCGATTGCAAAAATTCCAGGACAGCTACAGTACAAAGGCTGGAAAGTCGTGAAAGTGCTTGGTTTCATTTTACAATCAATCACCCCCATGTTCTTTTAAATACATACAGGTTGAATAACATCTTTCCCTCTTTGAACTTTCCTTTGTGTTTGTGTAGGCTCTGCAGACTCGGTGGTAGTTCTCTCTCAACCACATGAACTGGTGACCATGACAACGGAGGGCCATGCATACGGAGAAGATGTGGTTGCTCTGCTGTAGTCCACCATCACAACAACAAACATCACACACTGCCTATTTCAGCATCACTGGGCTGACTGCCACAGTGGACTACACATAGTCATCTATTTGTAAAAAGACAAATCAGACCCGTAGACCCTTGTAGATATTTGTAATTAGCAACCAGTGATGGTTTTATTTTGAAAAGTGTGAAATGGCAAAGTTTGTACAAACAACATTTTTCCTCACGTTTTTGAAAACAGACTCCCAAAGAAATACTGAGACGGGTTTTACGAGTTTATGAAACTCTAATGACAGTGAATGGTTGCGCGCTTCATTGTTGTAAACAGAAGTCTGCGGTTGAAATGCAGCGATGGTTGTTAATGAAAAATAAGTACCCAAAACCTCAATGGCTGATAAGTTAAATTTAAATGTACCAGACACCCATTATAGCCATTATTCTTTTGACTAATAACAAAACACTTTAAAAACCACTCAAGCGCAGTTAATCAAATAGTGCATGCAAACGCTGGTCTTACATGACTTAACAAGAAGCCAGGCTACCCTGTTTATCAGCCTTAGTAAAATAGAAAACATCTATCTCAAATAAATTCTATATCCACTAATGCCCAAAGGTGCATTAACAGAGTGTTGTTGGTAAAATCTTTCATTCAGCCTCCCGCGCTTCACTTGTTCTCTGAGTAAGGCAACACGTTGCTCATTTATAGCTCAATATATTAACACTTGAGAATAATTGCTTTTTAAAACAAATTAAGAATTACTCATGAGGTTAGTTCTGCCCTTACAAAACCAACACCAGCTGTCTGCTGCTGTTAGATAAGGTAGTGCACATTGTGTGTGTTAGTGAGCGCCACCTAAATCAGCTTCTCATTGTCAGTGTATGATCCTCACTTCTCAGTGGATCTTCAGGTAGTGGAAATGGTCCAATGTAGCACCCAGTGCCCAGCTAGCCTCCACATTGTTCACTTTCTTGGTTAGCTAGGGGGAGGGGGGGAAAAACACCAAATCACTCAAAAGATTTTTGTATTTACTGAAATTAAAAAGGTAATGAAGTTTTTTGTGTACAAGTGCCTCTTTTCCTTTGTTTTATTTAAATGAGAATAGGTACTGTACTTTGAAGACATGTTTCTACTCAAAGTACTCTGAACTGTTACAGACTTTTCCCCAAGGAGTCCACAGGTTCTGTCAGACCACATACTGCTTGTTTTTCCACTACAGCCTAAAGGCCCTCAAAGACTGGGAAAGTTATCCCGCTGACTGATATAAAAGCAACGGCTGCTTTTACAAGTTGCAAGTTACACTGGCTTCCTCTGTCTGTCCTCTCTGTGTCAGAGCTGAAGGTCTTTTATCTCATTTCTACTGATGCAATACTACTCCAGAGAAACTTCTTTTTTGGTGTTTTACATCATATACCATTATATAGTAACGGCTGGGTAAGATTCTGGGTAGGGCAGAAGCTGTAAGCAGCAATCATTGGTCAGTTTCTTATTGCAGCCGCTTCCAAAGGCACCAACAACATTTCTGGTGCCATTTTTGGAAAAGATATATTGGTGTCTGTTATTGCACAGGGCTGGCCTATAGCAGATGCACCAAACAAGGCATAGCATGTAGTATGTTTATATTTACACTAAATCTGGAGATTCTTCATGCATGGCTGTGTTAATTTATGCTTTAGAATCTAACTGCCATGAAACAAACAGGCCCAGTTCCAGCAGTGGAAATGCACTGAAGGTTCAAAGGTTCCTGGTCCCTGGGGAGAGTTCCTGCAGCAGGAATGCAGCTCATCATGCAATTTCCACACACTTAGCTGCTGCCGCTGTGCGATTTTTCAAAGATAAAAACAAATTGGGATCAGATATTTTCATCTCTTCTTTCACTAATGTGTCAGGGCCTCCATAAAGGGGACCTGTGGAAATGGTATGAAGTGCTAAACAGCTATTTTAAACCTTTTCATCTTATTTAAAACATTGTCTTTTGATCAGTTTCCATCTTATGATTCATCTGCAAGTTTGAACTAAACAGCTTGAAATATGAATAGCTGTTTTTATAATGTTGCACAGCCCTTTGAAAAATTCTTCCAATGAGTTTACTACTTCTTTTGCATCCTTGTAACCAAGGCCACAAACCCTGTTGATTTTACTATACAATGCTGCCTCACCTGTAATACAGTACTCTCTTTAAAGCCGAACCCATCCTTCAGTAGACAAGTGATGTAGGTCATGTCCATACACAGGAAAGGGTGGATGGGGGGGTACTTGGTCATCTTATTGCAAACTAAGCAGAGGAAATGGAAATAATGCCTGTTAAGTGTGAGGAATAATCAGCCATCTGTATTCTGCTGAGGATGAGGGAGAGGTTTTCAGATAGAAACAAGGTCCATTGAGATGCACACTGTGTCTCAAGTACAGGGAGCTACAGATCTGTCATAGTAATGATGCATTCCTTTGCCCAACTCACCCTCTTTGGCTCTCTTCTTGAAGTCTCTGACCTCCAGCATCCCTCCGTGGACTTCATCTGCAACAGGGTGATTGAGGTCATCTTACTCACATTTAAAAATGCTACACCATTCATTACAAGAGCAGATCTACATGCACATTTCCATAATACTAGTAATAGAGCTTGTGGCCTTTCAGCTTGGACTGGCAGAGAATAGCAATTTCTTTAATACCTACACACCTATAGCTCATCAAATCCCCTGAGACAGGTGCAAGTGACTCATATTTCCCTGCCTCTGTCGAGTGCTAGAATGGGTAATAACACACTACTGGGTCTGTATAATTATATAAGGTGTGTACAGGGGGGTTTGCATGTGTGCTCACTAACCGATAAGGCCTGCATCCACAGCTCTGTCAAAGTAATAGGAGAATGCATAAAAAATATTGGTGTCTTCAAGCTCATACGGCTGATGAATAATCCCCTTCACCACCTTAAGCACTTCCTGATAACAAAGCTTGTATCCTGTATAACCTGCAGGAAAAAAAAGACAGCTGTATAAATTCTGCACATGTTTATTTACGTAATCTAAGTAAGCCTATTTTAAAGGGTTTTGCTCATATTTGAATTTCTGTTGTGTATTTTGCTCCAATCTGTCACCAGATGTTTACAGTCAGTTAACGCCTGTCACAAAACAAGAAAATTCATGGGACATTTTGAAAGTTCTTCCTGGGAAACATTAGCTTTGGATTTCATTTGCTCACAACTTATTGTAAGTTAATGGAATCTTACCATCTGGGTCCCCGCTCACTTGATAGGTTAGACCTCCAAAGCTCCATTCATCCCTGAATTTCTTTGGCAGGCAGGAACTTTTAAAAACCTGCCACTCCAACCCTGTGACAGCACAGACACGACTTGTTTAATCTCCCGACGGGTTCAACAACTTCACACAAGGTTACCGTGGTCTGAGACTGGCTCAAAAACTCAGAGAATCGCTAACACAATTTTCTCTGAAGCACTTCAGTGATTCATCTTAGGGTATCTCAGGGCTAGAATCATTTATAACAGAAGACTACATCTCACAAAAAAGATTATTTCTCTAGTTTTCTATGTCAAGATTTGGAAAAAGTAGGAAAGTAAAAAAGAAAAGGAACACCTGAGAGACCATTTGAACTGACTCCCTTGCTTCTCAGTATCCATCAGTAATGTACAATAGTGACACTGACACAGCAAATGGCAAAGAAACATGTTTACTTCATGTACAGCACAGTACCTTCTGCACCCAGAGCACCCAGTGTGGCCAGTCGAGCCGCCATCAGTCCATTTCCAAGATAACTGGATGAAGTTAAAGGATTGTTACACAGTTACAAAACCAAGCAGGAACAAATTGTGCATGTAACAAATAAGTCATCCTGATAAGACAAACAAGTGCTGTTTGCCTATTATTCACATCCTAATGACTAAAAGTTTTCCTAATTGAACACTGAGCCGAGTGAAGTTGCAGAGTCACAGCAACAAATTCAGCAGCATAACCGGAGGCCAATTTAAAACATGAAAAAAATGCACGGAAATGATCTTAGATACTAAATCAAGAAGTGATTTCCTGTTCACTCACTGAATTAAAATGAACTGGATTGTGTTTTATGAAGCATGCATTCATTACTGAAGCAGTTACCTATGAGTGTACAATTCAAATGTTGACTTTAAGACATCAAACTTGGCAATGTAGTCAGCAGCAGGAACACTTTCAGTGGTTTTCTACAGTGGAATTCAGAGAGCACAGAGGGTTACTATCACTAAAGATTATAATTTGGACAGAAGTGTTCAAACAACTGACCCTCAGTTTGGGCAGGAAAGTGATCTGTGTGGAACCTCCTCCCAAGTCCAATATTCCCACAGTCTTCTTGCTTTGTGCTTTCAGGTGACCTGGAAAAACGTCACACTTTAATCCGACAAGCACAACAGAGAGGACTGAATCAGTTACACCTGTGATTCTTATCTTCAAAAGGCCTATTTGGCAGATATGTACACGCCAAGAGTATAAAATCGCTGCATCCTATCTGATAAAAGATCAGAGCGCTCCTGTAGGCAGGAAATTCAGAGTCGGACACATTTAGCCTCTATTTCTGAGCGTGAGGTGTGATAGTGCGATGATACTTTCAGATAGAAAGTTAAACCTGGATATAAAGCAGGTAAGATCTAAAAATATTCACTGCTTAATGCTGCATGTAGACGTGTACTTGCCTGTTAGAAAGTTCAGAGATATCCAAGCCAGAATTCCTACATTTACAAAATTAGCACACAAGAAAAGGAAGAAACAGAAACCTGTCATTTCAGGTGAAAAGACCATTTTAGAAAACACGTAGTTCTATAAACGAGGTTGAGACGCTGACTAATCAATTACAGAACATGACAACAGCGTTCTTCAACCGCATAATTACTGACTCTTAGGGTCAAAACAACTTTGTGGTGAAATGCCATTTCATTTTCTTACGTGTCATCATAAAACACTGCTGTAATCTGCAGCAATTTAGTTGCCTGCAGTAAACAAGAAATTGCACAGCACACTAAAAAGCAGGGAGACAGATCGCTGATGCCACTGACAAAACGCACTTGAAAAGACAACAGCTGCTGTGATAAGTGACGGATGTGTTGCATGTCGGGGCAAAGGGTGGGCAGACGTTACCTTCCTTTTTGCCGTTCATTATGCTGACGCTGTCGTCTGGGACCAAAAAAGGAGATTCGTCAAACACATGTTGAACCTGAGGAAAAGGGAGAGAGAGGAGGGGAGATCTGAGAGCAACAGGGAGCAAAGGAAAGCAGCACTGAGATGGCCTTAATGTTATCTACTGTAATGATAGCTCATCCAGAGGTGCCCTCCGCTTGAAGGGATTAATTAATCCCCTCGGGGTGGGGGGGATTAATAAAGTATCATTTATTTTTCAAGGTGCCCCAGGGCTATCCGTTACTATCTTATCCCCTCCACAAGAGCCTTCCACACTAATCTCACTGCTCGCTGATAACAATACTTTCCCTCCTGTCTCTGTACTACCTGCCGCAGCACTTTCTTTTTCTGCCTGCTGCTTCGCTGGATAATAGGTTGTGGGGTTTTTTTTTTCACAATAGCGTCAGACATTGTAGCACCAAACAACTCCCTTATGATAAAGAACTACACTATACAGAATGCCGGTATGCGTAATCGCCATCTCAGATCTCTCAATCAAGTCTTGTGTCTGTGTACAAGACACACTGTGCTCTTACCTGGTCCAGAAGACCCTGAGCTTTCTGTGCGGACAGCAGCCGAAGTCCAGCTGTGGCTCTGAGGACCAGAGGAGTTCTCTTCCACTCCAGACGAGGCACCGTCCTCTTGGCCACCTTCAGCAACATCCTCACCGTTTGTCCAGCCTAAGCAGAACCAACAGTCACAACAAAGCAGCAGAAAGGTCCACTGACCACAGAGTGACTGGTCAGTTGAGATGACACTTCCTATTATGTCAGCTGGGTCTGCCTGACGCTTCACTTGCTTGTCATTTTGCATTTCTCACTTACTTTCATTTGCAATGTGACTCTCACAGAGGGATGTTATTGGCAGTGTGTCGGAGTAAAATGTAGAGCAGACAGACCTTTTCCTCCAACTCAATACAATTGATTAGAGGCAACAATGAACTCACCATTTCCGGGACATCGGCATGCGCCGACAAGCCAGGCTTTATGGAATGAAACATCTCATTGTCCAAGACAGGGAGCTGCTCTGAAAGACAAAAGATCCACCCACATCACATCTGTAGTGCCTCTCAAATGAATTTAGGAGCTATAAATCTGCTTAGAACACATATAGACATTTATTTATGGTGGCCAAATAGGATTGTTTCTAAAATTACCTATAAATATTCACTTCTATTCAGGTCAAAGGTCTCCTCATTGCTCTTTACGTTCTAAGAAAAACCCTTGGAATATTTATATAAAGCATTTTGCAGGCAGTTTGGATTCATTACATGTCTCTCGTTCTGCAGTAAGCACAGAATGCTAACCTAATAAAAGTAAAATGCAGAGGGAAGCAGAACAGACTAACAGAGACGACTCTGGCCTGCATTTACCTGAGTCGCCCTGGATGAAGGTGTAGACGTGAATGCGTGTCCCCGTGCTCCCTGCATCAAACATCACTGCGTAGAAGATGCGGCTGTGGTTCGCTGGCCGACTGAGACTGGGAAGGATCCAGGACAAATCCAGGAAAGAGGTCTCGAGCTGGGCTTGGCTCAGCCCTGCGATGGCGAGCAGGGCCAGCAGGAAAAGCAGCACGGCAGGCTTCATCTTCACTCTGGAGGATCAAAACCAAACAGGACTTAAATTGTTTTGAAGCGCTCCCGAAAGCAGCTCAAACTGCTGCTGACTATTACTGGGAGATGTTAAATTACAGCATGACAAGCTACAGAGTGGTAGGAAGCAATTAAGTGATTTACACCACCGTGTTTGACCACACCCCGTCAGACTTTCCAACCAACCACCATATCTCAATGTCAACTTCCTTCTCCTGCAGAACATTAAAGAAACTTTCAAATTTCACCATGTTGGACTTAAATTAGTTGACTTTAATCCTTTGATCTGGATGTTCAATCGATACTCTGTAGCTCAAGCAAGATTCGACAGCTCTTTACAGAAGTGCAGAATTATGAAACCTTAAAAGCTTAAGTCAAATGCTCCTCTAAGAAACCCTGCTGAGACAATCTCAATTTGACTGCACTGGAATGAAAATTTCACTTTTAAATTTCAGAAATTCAACACGTGCTTTGGTTTGGAGCAAGTTACCCAGATTAATACAGTAAAAGAAATACTCATCTGTGAACCTTTTGAAATACATTGGGAGGCAATTTTCATTTATAGTCTCAACGTTTGCTCAGAACAAGAAATAAACATATAATGTGCAGAGATTAAACAACACAACCAATGTGGTTGCAATCACAACTTGTTTTTTGTTATTACAATTCCACATGAACATGGGCTTAGGGCTGGGTCATATTATATCATTCACGACAATACCGGTAAAACAAATTCTGCCCGGGGAAAATAAATTACATCATGATATGCTAATTTCACGGTGTAAATACGTCACCCCACCACGCAGCGGATTAAGCTCACGTGGGTCATGCAGCGTTGCCAATTTAGTGACTTTGTTGCTAGGCTTTCCCCCCCTAGCGACTAGCGACAAATGTAGCTAGTTTTTCCAGTAACGTCAGAGAGTTCTGGAAACCTGAAATCCTCCGCTGTTGCCATGTTACGCTTTGGCGTCGCCCGGACCACCAAGAGTACCTGGTTGTTGGGTTGTACCGTAAGTCACATGACCTTAATAACGGAAGTGAGTCTTTTAATGTGTTCGTGATGTAGCCGGCAGACACGTAGCGCCTCACTGAGCAGGTGGGCCTGTTGCTGTAATGCATCGGTGCATATGTCTGTGGATTTACTGAGCTAGAGAAACTTTCTGACTGAAGGAATTTTGTTCATTCAGTCTGTTTACATGTTTTGTTATTTGCACAGAGTACTGGCTGTACAGGAGTACACACAGGGATTAATAAAGTTTAATCTAATCTAATCTAACAGGAGGAAGTACTTTGGTGAAGTCTACTTCACTGCAGACTGTTTTTTAAAGAATAAATCAGCCTTTTGCAGTATTTGCTCAGTATCTTTTCTGTATAAAATTTAATAGCAGAGCTGTGAGTGTTTTGTTATGGAGGAAAAAAAACATTTATTTGAGAAGCATTAATATTTAAATATGCCAATAGATTTTTGAGAAATTTCTCATGTACATCTACAGCTGAATGTTTAAAAAAAAGTGCCCGTGTGACTCAAATGCCTTTTTGTTTATACCTTTTTGGGGGTGGGATCATATATTTTTTTATATATATATATAGTATATTGTATATTGCCATTTAGCTAAAAAATATTGTGATATTATTTTTGGTCCACATCGCCCAGCCCTACATGGGCTATCCCTAAAAATTATCCGAAGCTCACTTTTGTTTTCAAAGTTAGCTTGAAATTCTTACAGAAATTAAAAAAGAAAAACATGGAGAATGTTTAATGTCATTTCTCAGCACATAAGAAGAGCATGTATTCAAATCTTCATAAGCCTGGCAGTGTGTATTTATGTGTTTTGTGACTTGTTTAAAAAGAGTATCTGTAAAATTTCTGCAGGATCTTTCAGAGGATTCGCTAACTCAATATGCAATATCCTTAACAAAAATGAACCACAACGCGCTAAGTCAATTATCTATTCAATGAACTAACATTGAGCAGCATCAGAATGGGCTCTATTGAAAGAGATATTTTAATGTAAATATTTTTTACCCGGATAAATAAGAACATATAAAAGTGAATTTGCCAAAAACTGACTGCAGCTACCTTGTGACAGTAACGCGCTTTCTGGCTCAGAATGACTTGATATCATTCAAATATGTGAATATACATGCTCACATATGTTTGACAGATCATAGGCCAGCATGTCATTTACAATGGTTTAAATGCGGGCAATCATTTGCTGGCGCAACACGGTATATACTGTTGAATATAATGTACAGGCTCGCCGCACTCAGCTCTTCAAGGATTCAGTAAAGTAAGCTCAGTCTTTGAAGGTTATTGAAAAGCCAAAAACATGTTCGATAGCGGCTAATGTTTAAATTATCCTTGTTTGACACTACCCCGTGTACAACTAATAAGTGAAGTTAGTACCGCTAAGGTTGACCCTTATGTATCATCTCGGTAGCATTAGGTTTCGCGCAACTACAGACAGCTATCGGCAGTGAAGTTTGAGAACAGGCTAATGCCAAGCATGCTACGCTGCGGGGCCCTTAGAGGGGCTAACATTTGAAAAGGGGATTCTTAGAAATATCGATAACGCATAATTACACCACAGAGACTCCGCAGCTGCCCTAACTGCGCGTCACTGGACGCTAAACACCGCAGAGACTCACCATGTTGTCCGACTAGCAGCACGCCGCTCACAGCTGACTCCCAGTGACGTCATCAGGAGTGTTTTTTTGGTCTCGTGTTTTAATTGGTCTGTGGCTGCTCATGCAGCGACACCTCAAATGATGACCTGACAGGCGCTCAAAGCAAAAGGATCGCAAAATTACAGGAAGTTCAAAGTTACCACCTGCTTTTCATTTTTGAAGTTTACTATCAAATCTTTATTTATAATCAATATATGAACAAAAGAAAACAGATCTCAACAGAAATCACAGGACAACTATGTCGTATTGCAGTGCCTTTATTCAATCTTAAACAGCTATGTCTCCACACTGTACATGCAGCACTAACACTTCCGTCCCATAAGGGCATTATAATGGTTAATAAAGAATATATTTAATATCAAATGTATTAAATCCATGACCATTACTTTGACGGTACTGTTAAAAACTGTGAAGCTCTATTTGATACATACTATTCTCAACACTGGACGGTATACAGCAGGGTATACTTATCCTGTAACCAAGAAGAGCTGCAACCCTTCAGATTCACTGGAGTGATGAAACATTTGTGTTCAGACTTTCACCCATTCATATATTGAACAGATGACCTAACAAACAGAAGAGACTAATGACAGACACACACACACGGGATAACAGTGGAAGACATTTGCTGTTAACTACTCAGCGGCAGCCTCCTTGCTCCTTGTGCTTTCACAACACTCAACAGATCACGAAAAGGACAAGCCGCTATGAAGTCATGATTCCCCTAGTCTGTACAGGAAGTGAGGAGAAAATGTGTGCGCATGTAACCAACGTAAAGGTTCACAGCATCATTCACTGATTGAGTCCATGGAAATTGTTTTTAACTTTGTAAATCCTGACATTTTATTTTCTCCAAGTAATAATCTCCAGTATGAATATTTCAGCAGTGAAAAGGACTTGTAACCATTTCCAATCCCTTCTTGTGCTTCCCAAGGCATGTAAGAAGTCTCTGAAGGTTAGTTGCACTGTCAGTTTAGCTTAACGTCCCATGGTTGGCATTGTAACAGCTGGGCTTGTTAAAGTGGCATCCTCAGCCTTCCACTGAGACGTAACAGTCTTGATCTGAGTGTAGAACTGAATGCCCTAGTGGTAAAGTGATAACAGATATGTCAGAGAGCTATCTGGCACATAGAAAAAGGTTCTTTCAATACTTCACAGGAGGGAATTGTGATGATCTGAGGGGATGATAAACAACTTTTGCTATTCACCTGCTTCCCATAGAAGTTGGTATCTCCTCTGAATGAACCTCTGGAGCCAGTGAAGGAGAACATAGGGAGCGGGACAGGGATGGGTACATTCACACCAATCTGTAAAAATGCATATATGCATTATTAAGACACCAAACTACTGCAGACTGTACAAATACAACAGGAATTGGAATGAAATTAGTTTGATCTGGCTGGCTTAGAAAGAAGAAAAGCCTGGCATTTAAAAGCCAAGATCAACACTCAATTTCAATAAAAACAGGCTCCTGGATATACATTTTTTAAAAATCCATCAACACCACTGGATTAGCATTCAATTATTACCTAGTCCAAAAACAAACTACAAATCGCCCCCTGCTGCATTAATCCACAATATTTGGGATTGTTCCACGTTTTAATCCATTGGCAGGTAATAGCTGACATAGTTTCAGCTGGCAATGTACCTCTAACTTCACTCCAATAAAACATTCCCACTTCATGTCTGTTTTACTTTTCAGAAACAAAGCACCTCCCACACAAAACAGCTTACTCATCCCAGTCTCAAACAGGTGACTCACCGAGGACCAAAATACCACAAAGGTGACTTAGTTTACGTGCTTATTTGAAAACCTTATCTTCAGCAGACAAAGAGCGCACATATATACCTGGCCGACGTCCACCTCATGTGTGTATTTGCGAGCTGTGGCTCCATTGGTGGTAAAGATGGCTGTGCCGTTGCCGTAGGGGTTACTGTTGATTAAAGAGATGGCTTCGTCGAGGCTGTCAGCCTCCAGGACAACAAGCACTGGTCCAAAGATCTCTTCTTTGTAACATTTCATGTTGGGCTGAAGAGTAAACAAAAAAAGAAAAAGAGTGATCATGACTTAAACTGCACAAGACATTATTAACAGAACAGAGGACGAGTCAGTTTGTGTTGGAGAAGAAAGGAGAAAAGTGTTTTGAATGCATTTCACAGCTACTTTCCATTTTAAGGTCAGCTGTCTGACACTCAACACTTTAGGCCAGAAACCTGGAAAGGTAGGGGAGACCATCACACTGAGATAGCTGCTTATTGAAGAGTCAGACTTTCAGACTGTCTGTCCTAAAATGTGTTTAGCAGGAGGGAAATCACATTTTGGTCACATTCAAGTAAGTGAGGACTGATTTGTTTAGTTTACAGCAAGCCCAATCAAAGACACTGAAATATGATTTTACATCAGATACTCTGCCTACAGGGAAACGCTTTAAAAAAAAAGAAGAAAAAAAAAGGGAGACATTTTTACATTAAAACACTGTACTCAGGTCAAAATTTGGCAAGATATTTTATTTCAACGTACTTCAACAATGTCTAACCAAAATTAATGTTCTCACCGTAACACCAGCTAAGATGGTGGGTCCTACGAAGTTTCCATTTTCATATCCTTTGACTTTAACATTTCTGCCATCCAGCAGCAGTTTGGCCCCTTCATCAACCCCACTCTGGATCAGAGACTCTACCCTGGCCTTGGCTTGTGGGGTGATCAGGGGACCCACATCTGCCCCAGGCTGATCACCTAATGCACAAATTTTGATATTTAAAATAAAAAATGGTATACATATCAACTGATACAATTTCAAATGTTTGGCAAAGACTTTTTTCCCCCCACAGTTATACAGATATGCAAGTGGTTACCTGCATTTACCCGCAGTGATTTAGAGCGCTCCACCAGCTCTGGGAGCCATTTGCGAGACTCCCCAACAAAAACAGCAGTGGAGAGAGCCATGCAGCGCTGGCCAGCTGCTCCAAAAGCAGCACCCACTAGCTGGTTGATGGTGTTCTCTTTGTTGGCATCAGGCATCACCACACCGTGGTTCTTGGCACCCTAAATGCAAAATGTAGGACACAAAATCTGTATGATTTCCCTCCAACGGAGTGCAGAACATCAAACAGAGACAACAAAACCACTAATCACATCTGCTGCAAATCTCAGTGACTGACAGCACAGCATTAAATCACTGTCTGGGTAACAGCAATAAGAAAAACATTTAAAATATTGGTTGTCTTATAAGATGTAAAACTGTATTTTAGCTACTGATATTAGTCCTCACTGTGCTCTGAAGAGCCTCTGCAAGCTGGAGGGCCACACAAACCGGAACAAGAAGCTGGCTTGTGCACTTCTACACCAAAGTCACTCAGGTTTCATCAAAGCAGAACAAAGTTAGAGGCAGATAGAGCTGGAGTCCAACCCAAGAATGAAAATCTGAGTGGACAGGCAGCTGATTACTGCCACATTATATACTGTCACAATGTGACGTGCTGTGGGAAATACTGCCAATGTAAGAAGAGCATTTTTGGTCTTGCGAGTACCATGTTGGACTGCACCCTCTTGCCATTCTTGGAGCCCCGCTCGTAGATGTACTCTCCAGCTTGGTTGGAGCCCACAAAACTTATGGCTTTGATGGCTGGATGGTCACAGATGAAGTTTACCGCTGCACAAACAAAGGAAAAAAGTAAATCTTTTATTTTTCATCTGAGTTGCACCCTCAGGGCACAATATACAAGCACAGATAAAGAGATTCAAATTCTTCTGCTTCAAACGCTTTTAGATTACTTACAGATATAGGCTGCACATATTATGGAAATTTCTTATCTACAAATTGCCAGAGGGGTATATGATTAATGTCTGACTCATCCTTGGACCTTTCCCTTTTGTTTATGGAACACAGATTGTGAGCTCTTCAATGAACAGGGAATTACTCACGCACTCACCTGCATGCTGTCCGTGGATTATGTTGAGTGTACCATCTGGTGCTCCGGCATCCTGGAGCATTTTGGCCAAAAGCATGGTGCAGCCTGGGACTCGCTCAGAGGGCTTCATCAGGTAGGTGTTGCCACACACCATCCCGATGGGAAACATCCATAGAGGAATCATGGCAGGGAAGTTGAAAGGGGCGATGCCGGCGCACACTCCGATTGGCAGGCGGTAGGTGTAGGTGTCCATGTCCTTGGTGATGGAGGGTAAGGTTTCACCCAGCATGAGCGATGTAATGCTGCAGGCGTGTTCAACCACCTCTGAGGAGTGAACAAGACGAGTCAGGCGATAACAAAGTGCATAGAAAAACAATATGGCATACACAATTAACTGATGAATCCATCATTGAAATTTACATATTAGCCTCTTAAGAATGAAAAAAAAAATCTCCCAGCTCTATTTCCTGAGAAAAAACTGTAATAAAACTTGTAAGTATTTCAAGCACCATTAGCCCGGGCACTTGCAGCGCACCTGCACATGTAGCCTGTCTTTCGGCTGATAATAGAAGAGTTAGCCTGCCAGAATAATTCAGGCACCCCGAAACTGGGATCCACACCAAGTACAAAAAAACATTACTTGGCAGCTGCGTCTTGTAATAAACAAAAATTCCTTCCTTGGTCTTCAAGCGCACACAGCTCTTAATTTCTCAACATGATTCCTGTTGATGCAAGGCTGCCAGAATGAACGGGTGCACCTCACCGAAGGAAGCTGTATAATTTTCTTTAAATAGAGTGCAACTAAAAGCACTGTGTGCAAAATATTTTACACCAGACACACACTTTACTATCAGGACTTATTACTGTAATGCTGCAGGAACACTGCAGCCCTTGTTTCTTATGACTAAAGTCTTATTAAAAGCAGCTTAAGCCTTTAATATGTAAAACATATTAAACAATGGTCCATTAGAAATGGACCATTGTCCATTTCTAATTTAAAAGGTAAATATCCCATTTTGTATTGCGTGCCTGATTACACACAAATAATGGATGACGTCCTGCTACTTTAAGTCCCAAACTTTTACCCAGGCTGGGGTATAAACTATTTCACCGGGGGAATATGATCTCATCTGTATTTGCAGCAGAACTGATCTGATTTGGAGGTCAGGATGAACCCTGCTGGAATACTAGGAGTCAAGGCAATATGTTACTTACGCAGTCCTCTAAATACATCTCCTTCTGCATCCGCTAGAGTTTTACCCTGCTCCAATGTGATTATTTTAGCCAGCTCTTTCTGAAATGTTAGAAGAAGAAATTTCAGAGGTTTATTTCATGAAATCAAGAAATCATTCTGACACATATGTGAGCAAGTGCCCCATCTCCCTACAATGTTATCCTTGATGAGCTGCTGGTAGCGCAGGAAGATCTGCTGCCTGCTGAGGATCGAGGTCTCGGACCAGGAGTGGAATGCTCTGGAGCAGGAATCCACAGCTGCCAGCATCTCCTCCTGTGTAGCTTTAGGAACACGTCCCACCACTTCATTAGTGGCCTGCAGAGCAGGACATAGTCCATAAAGACAAGTTAACTGAGAGCAGGGGAAGCATTATTTTGCATTACTGCATGAGCATCAGTCCATTAATATTAATCACCCAATTTTTTTTTTATCCTAATGCGATGGAAGTAGATGAATATCTTCTCGTGCTACAATCGGTCATCACTGTTTTGCTACAGGCTAATGTTTGACAAGCTATACACCAGGCTCGTCTGTTAGAAGATATGAAACATGACAGGCTGTGCAGACTGCGCTCAGATTTCTATCATTTTACATATTAGGCTATTAAAATTTAACAACTTAAGACTGATTTGTTCCCTCCAATATTCACAAGATACTGCAACAAATTTTACGCTGTATACTGGCTGCCAGATCTTATTACTCCAGCAACTGTGCAGGTTGAGCACAGTTCATCTATGAATACTTACAGGGTTGTGGATGTCAAGCCACTCAGACGTGTTGGACTCGACAAACTTGCCATCAATGAACAGCTTGGTGGTGGGCTAGAAGATCAAAGAAGCATATGATACAATCACTTCCTGTCTGGACATCATTCATCACCCCAATGCATGCAGGGACTTTTCCAAAGCATTTTGCACTGCTTCACTTTGCATGCACTCAGCTGTGTTACAGGTTCATTTTGAACTGTTTAATTTAAGTTTGCCTCAGACCTTTCCAAGCAAAGCCTTACATCTTCCATGCTACATTACCTGGGTTCCAATCCCATCACTCTCACTAACTCAAGGGAGGTTTTTTTTTTAGTATATAGTGTGGCTATCCATTAGTGCTGCAGTAGTTGACTGACAGAAAAATGACAGTGAGTTTGAGCAAAAAAAACCCCCCAAAAACCTGGAGGACTATTAAACTTTAATCTATATTCTGTCACATATATAGAGTATTGTGCAAAAGTCACTCCTCGTTTCTTGATATTTTCCTTCCAATAAGCCAGACCTCTGTTTATAATTTTTTAAAATAGTCTTGAGCAATAGCTCTCCAGGTTTCTGAAGGTCTTCCGAAGTTTTCTTTGGACATTGGCTGCTTTTTGACTCATGTTCAATCCAGTCCTCGTACCTGACCATTTTCAGAGGAATGGTATTTTTTGTTTGTGTTGTTTATTAAGAAACAACACAGACCTATGAATCACTTGAGCTTATCAGAAATAGTCTCAATGTAAGAGTGACTGCCAACAAGCCACTGTAAAGGGAGGGAATCAGGGAAAAAGGTTGAGGTATGACAAATTACACAAGAACTGGACTGAAGCTGCATTTCAGCCAGTAGAGTTGGATATCTTGTCAAAATTGATGGAATTACCAACACAGAAAGTACAGTGAGATTTTGATCCACCATACAATACCATCTGGAAAGCGCCTGATTGGCAACAGCTTAATTTTTCAGCATGACAATGATCACAAACATATTACCAGCGCAGAGGAAAACATAGCTGGATAAAAAAACACACACACACACACAGTGGAGCAGTATCAGTCATGGATTGGCCTCCCCAGAACTCAGACATCAACATTATTGAAGCAGTGTGGGATCGTTCTGACAGAGAACAGAACAAAAGGCAGCCAACTTCCAAAAAAGAGCTTTAAATGTCTTTAAAGAAGCCTGGAGAATTCTTCCTGATGACTACTTAAAGAAATGAAAAGCAAGCTGTCTCAGAGAGTTCAGGCTTTGTTGGAGAATGAATGTGGTCATACCAAATATTGATTTTTCAAGCCTTATGTACTGTACTTCAATGTACAACCTCAGATTTCTTAAGGAAAATCAGGGCAACTTTAATATTATGTCTCACTTTTTCCACTTTCAGTCAAACCACTATCATTACAGAGAAATGCTACTGTCAGAAATCAGAGAAATGCGTCAGCTTGGCTGCTTGGCTTAACCTTCTTACTCTGGTGTGATACGGCGGTCCAGGGATAACGCTATCAGTAACAAGTCTGCAAAAAATGACCTCTGACTCAGACTAAATTAACAGTTGGCAAACCACTCTCGTGACGTGATGCATGCTTAATGTCAACTTGCAACACAGTACTTCTTGCTACAAAATACATTCAAAAGTCCAAAAATTATGATTATCATCTCTGCAATTTTCACACTTTGCAGAGTCATCTAGAAGAGTGGATTGTACCCTGTAAGAGGCAGTTTGACACTCCTGTCTTAAAATCTAAGATTTCAAGCTGCAGTGCACATAATTGCGAACTAAATATCTTGGACCAGATGTGATTGACACACTTTTGTATTTAATTTGTGGCCCTGAGCTGTCAAAAGAAAACACCACCAAAAAGAAAAATGTTGCAAATGCACACAAAACATAACAGAAGAGATTTGGGGGAGACAATAACATGATGAAACAGCTGCGGAAGTGACCGAAACCACAACGTGCTAATGACGCTGAGATACTCTGGAAAAAAGTGAAGGATTAATCAGTGTTGTGAGGGAGACTGTGTTTAGGTGTTTTATTCAACTTCCATCGTTTGTGTGAGCTTTTGCAGCTTCTTTTTTTTTTTTTTTTGGGGGGGGGGGGTTTGATTGTT
>VUQK01031178.1:2213-18854 GCA_015106715.1 Bujurquina vittata
TGAAATCCAAGCAATAAAGTTAAATACGATTTTAAAAAAAAGGAAAACCAAAAGAAAAAACCTCTGAACTAAAAAAAAAAAAAAACGTTTCAAGTTCAGCATGTGTGAAAGAACATGTAGTTATAAATACACGTAGATAAAGCAGGAAGGCGTGTGTACGGAAGATATATAAAGATCCATAAAGGCGTTTGGTTTCCTCACCCTTATTCTGAGAGCGGCCAGCTTGAGCAGCATCTCCAAAGTGAAGAGTCCAGTGAACACCATGTTGAGGATGTCCATGATGTAGCTGAAGTTTTTGGACTGTTCGTAGTGCTGCGGGAGAGAACGAGCGTCAGACGGGTTGGTTCTAACCAAGAGGAAAGGTTGGAAAATCACAGAAGAAAGTGAAATATCATGAACCTGAATGGCCAGAGTGACAGTGTTGAGAAGGATCAGGACAAACATGACGTATTCAAATCCTGTTGAGTTGATGATGGACCAGAACTTATACTGAACCGGATTCTTCGGGATGTAAAGCTTCAGAGGCTGAGCCTTCAGGGCGTACTCCACACACTGACGCTGGAGAGAGGGAGGAAAGGAAGCATCCAGCATCAACAGCACTCCGATGAATAAAGGCAATAAAATGTGAAAACAAAAAGTGATTAAAATATGCTGTGACTTTGTTTTTCTCACGAGAAGAGTGAGACTAAAACTACGCCGCTAACAAAAATGAATAAAATAAAGGAAAACTTGAACAATCTCAGCTTTTAGTTTTGGCTCTCAAACAGCTGATGATTTGGCTTTAAACTGACCGCTGTTACATCATTTTATTCTGTTGGTAAATCTTTTCAACATTTCACGCACTGAGGTCCGGTGCGTGATTTAAGTATGCCTTCATTCTTTGAGCAGTTTATATAAAAGGAAATACTTGGAGAAAAAAAAAATCACCTGATGACTTTTTTCAGGGTGAAATGAAAGCAACACTAAATTAAAATGTATTTAATTTAATTACAAAATAACAAAAAAAATGCTCCCTAAAAGGTGCCACTGTGCTGAGTGCTGAGGTCTAATTCATCTCTCTCTGAGACAACAACTTTGATAGAGTTAGATGAGCATCAGGAGAGCCACGGTCAGCTTCCTGGTGTTTGAAGTGCTCCGTCTTCCCAGTACAAACATTGTTCTCTCTGTCCGCCTTGAGCACATTTAAGCGTGCAGATTGCCGATGTTGTTTTGCAGTTTGTGTGCGTTTCTGCTTGTGGATGAAATGTTGTTGCGCTGACCGCATTTTGCACACCTGGTTCTTGTCCAGCTCACAGTTCTTGTATTCTTGTTCTCCCTGTTCTCTGAAGGTGATGATGACAAAACCCACAAAGATGTTCATCATGAAGAAAGCGATGATGATGATGTAGACGATGAAGAAGATGGAAATCTCCACTCGGTAGTTGTAGATGGGGCCGGAGTTCTCGCCGTTGGCGTCGATGGCTTTGTACAGCAGACTGCAGGCAGAAGGGTTAAAACCTCAGTGCTGGTTCCCAACAAACGCTTAAAAACAAGAGATTGTTTTAAGGACCGAGTACTCACGCAGGCCAGCCCTCAAAAGTGGACACGGTGAAGAGCGCCATCATCCCCATCAACACGTTATCAAAGTTAAAGTCGCTGTTCAACCAGATCCTCTCTCTGACCATCGGATGGCTCACGTCTCCATCTTTATACACCACGAAGGTCCCTCTGAACACACACCGTCACATTTTCAGCTCGTCAGGGGACGCTGGCTTACAATCACCTTCCGGTTGTTTAGTCATAAAGTAAACACTGCCTATGCCTGAGGTGATAACCAGAAACGTACGATAAACCTCACTACAATCTCAAACTGAGTATTTAATCGGCTACATTAAGAGGACTGACTGACCATACAGACCTATGTTCATACACACGTAAACACACAGACAGCCGTGTCACGGAAACAAGAATCTGAATGAAATCGTGACTTTGAGAAACTGGACAAAAGACTGTATATCAAAGATGGACGTAGCCACAGCAGCATCACCCCCGCGCCTGTTATGAATGTTTTCACTGTTGCCATTTTGGTGTTTTGAAACAGGACATGACGTGAGAGGAGCGGACCTGATCGTGAAACA
Source organism: Bujurquina vittata (assembly GCA_015106715.1). Taxonomy (NCBI): domain Eukaryota; kingdom Metazoa; phylum Chordata; class Actinopteri; order Cichliformes; family Cichlidae; genus Bujurquina; species Bujurquina vittata. Next base: position 4,331 of record VUQK01031178.1, read on the forward strand.
AAGGACACTACATGCTAATTTCCTAATAACTTGTGATTGATAAGTCATCATCTTTTACTATTTTTCACAAAATGAAATAAAGTTTTGAGCCCACAAACTCATTAGGAAGTCATGGAGGAAGGGAACCGAGGGCCGTCCCTCGGCTTCTGCAGCTAGAGACGTCCAACCCGGTTTAGAAGAATTTAAAGCTTACTTGCACTGTTCTGGGGTGCTTTTGGCCTCGTCGGTACAACGATAAAATTTACCCTGAAATACAAAACACACAGATTGGACCAGAATTGCAAACACTGCTGAAACCTGAACTGTATTTAAAATATCAAACCCGAGTCTCTGAATAATCGGTAAGTTCACAAGTCACAGCTTTAAGACTTCAAACGCATTAATAGAGACTCAGATGGTGCATTACGGATATAGAAAAGCTGATAAATGGTGCTGTTAATGTATTTTCTACAAAGGCGTTACAAAAGTTACAATTTAAATCTTCACGGGAACTGTGTAAACCCTGACAGACTTTCTCAGACTCACCTTGAAGAGTTGGACTCCAATACAGGCGAACATGAACTGCAGCAGCGTCGTGACAATCATGATGTTTCCGATGGTCCTGATGGCCACGAACACACACTGGACCACATGCTGCAAGACAAAACAATCAAACCAAAAAACACCCCCAAATCATAAAAATAAAACGCAGGCCCTAGTGGTCCCCTACCACCCCCATTGTGTGCCCTCAGGGTCGCCCCCTACGATCCACTCCCACAACATGATGAGCCCCTCAGGCTCCACAGTAAGTGAACACATCACTAGACAGACATACAGAGCAGAAGCAGCGTGGTGATACCTTGAGTCCTTTGGCTCTGTTGATGGCCCTCAGAGGTCGGAGCACCCTGAGGACCCTGAGGATCTTCACCACTGAGATGGCACTGGAGCTGCAAAGGCACAAGCACACATTTACGCACCCCGGTTTGTTTAAATGCATTTAAATCAAAACCTGCTTCGCATCATAGCTGAAGCATGGATTCATGTTCACACGGGCAGCGGCTGGTTTCAGGCATCTGTTACAGGAAGTGTTGGTAAATCAGCAACTTCAGCCGCAGTTTAACAGTTAAGTGAACCTGTCGACTTCTGAGGCCGTGTGTCTGTGTTCTGCCTCGGCCCTCGGATCGAGTCTGCTCTCTGTACTGCATGAATTTTAGGTGCTAATTTCATATCTGGACTAATTTGGTGCAAGCATTAAATCTGGCTGATGGTTAAAGGACATCTTAAGTCTTTGATTTCTTTTCTTTTTTGAGTTCTTCTTTTCAGACCGTTTAGAGTCATAACTAATAAATGGCAGAACAGAATCAATGATGGTTGGATACTGACTGCAGGAAGAAGGAGACCAGAGAGACGCTGACCACCAGCAGATCCAACAAGTTAAACCAGTTTCTGCAGAACGAGCCCTGATGGAGGAACGCTCCGTGGACTGTCATCTGCGAATGAGAGAACATGTTAGCATATCGACCACAAGAGGCCTGAATGAGTTCTTTCATTGAGCCGGAGGCAATATTTACCTTTAACAGAATCTCCACAGTGAAGATGGAGGTGAAGGCGTAGTCTGCATAGCCCAGAATCTGAACACACAAACACACGCCTGAGACAGGTGAGTCAAGATTACCGAGTCCAATTTAAAGCAGGTACATCCAAATCTGCAAATCAAGACTGGTTGAATACCAAGGCAAAACCAGCATTTTATTTTGTGTTATTTGTAGATATTTTTGTGTCTGCTTTTGTGAGGCTGTAGACTTCAGGTGATGCGGCTGTGTTAGAGGGTGAAAGTGATCCAAAAAAATAAAGTAAGAGGTAGAAATAAACAATCAAGACTTTGTCTCCACAGAACTCTCAAGGTGTCCTGTGGCTTTACCAAGCAGCAGAGTGAAACTTCCATCATCCCATCGTCATCCCAGTCTCATCAAGCTTGAGTTGGAGACCTCGCAGTTTTTCACAGATGTTCACTTTGAGTTGGGCTCGAGGGAGTTTAGAGACCAAAATACTACAGTGAACTTGGTTCTCAAACCATTCTTCAGAATTGGTTGCAGTGTGGTAGGAAGCATTTTCCCAACCACAAATGTCATAGAAAATCCCTCCCGTGAAGGGGTGAACTTGGCCTGCAGCAGTGTTTAAATTTAGCAGCTGCCCCGAAGTAAAACTGCAGAGTCCAGAACTGTGGGGTGATACCATCAAGGCCAGTCTGTGCTGTGTGCGGTACCTCTCCTGTAGGATCGACCCACACAGGTAAGCCTGTACTCGCGACACAATCTTGGGCACTGCTGAGTGCTCGAGCCTCATCACAGTTTGGCCCTCGACAGGCACTCGGATCCTTGTGCCGTTTTTCCTTCTCCTGCGCACTAACTTCATCTTTCCTTCCTTCCTATTCAGTTCCTTAATAATTTATATGCCAACGCCTGTCAGCGGTTTTGTGATTGTGAGAGTTTAAAAAGGAGAAGCCTGTGTATCAAGAACCAACCACACTCTATGACTAAATCTTTAGGTTTACTGATTCACAGAATTCAAAAGGTCCCAAGAACCTTCGTGGCTACATCCAAACATCATTTTAGCTCAGAAACTGAGGCAAAGATATTCAGAAAAAGTGCTTAAGGTCATCTTCAGTTTGCCTTTAATTTGCTGAATATGGCAGTTAAAGCCCAGAGCTGGCAAACACAGGGTTAACACACAGTATGAGTAGGTCTGATTGTATGTTTGAAGTAATTTCCTCCCTCAGCTGTTGTGAATTGCTACTTCTTGCATGAAGACAGCTGCTGCTATGGATGTGAGTGTTTAAGTTTGTGTGTGCCCGTGCGCGCGCGCACACACACGCACGCACACACACACACACGCACACACACACACACACATACAGTGAGTATTCAGGATCTGACAGTGAACTGGTGATTTTCTCCCTCCATGTGTTTCCATGTGTTTCCCTCTTTAACCCGGTTAGGCACTGACCCATTTCTGCTGTGTAATCCGGTGAGGCCCCGCCCCGCAGCACAGACCACAGAGGGTTGGTGTAAGATTGGATCAGCTGGAGGGATGCTGTGCTCCGCTGTGATTGGTGTCTTGGTATCAGGTAACTTGGCTGTAGTGAAAGTGGTGTGGTGGATGTGGACTTGTGTTTTTTAATGCAGACAGCTAGAATAAATATGCTTCAAGAAGGCCTTGGAGACCCGAGCCTGGACGAATGGGGAATGTTGTGTTAGGAAGGGAATAAATCTTTGCCAAATCACACGTGGGAATCATCAAGCATGACTTTTCCATGTCAGATCCATATCAGATCAGTCAGGGCCCGGGTTAACGACAACCTCTGGAGCTGCTGGTCAACAAGGTGCTGGCAGAAACTGTGGACTGAAGATAAAGGAAGAGGAGGTAATGGTAGGGACACTAAATGTAGGCACTATGACTGGTAACGGGAGAGAGCTGGCTGATATGATGGGGAGAAGGAAGGTAGGTATACTCTGTGTGCAGGAGACCAGGTGTAGGGGGGCACCAGTGACAGCATCATGGGTGTGAAACTGGGTGATGCTGAATGTTGTCAGTGATTGGTTCAATGTCAAAGGAAACAAAGAAGAATTCTGGAGTAAGTGGTAGAGAGTGAGTGGTGATTGGAGCAGATTTCAGTGGACATGTAGGTGAAGGGAACAGAGATGTTGGGTAGGCGTGGTGTTAAGGAGGGAAACGCAGTCCGTGTTTCTGTGTCCGTGTTACTTATTTTTGAGCTTTATCTATAATCTCGCACCAACGAGCTGTGACGTCATCTTCCTTGTAATTGAACAACAGTCCGATCTGATTGGCTCTCAGATCCTCCTCAAAATGCTGACGTTCCACCTCAGTTTTCACTTCTGTTCGCTCCGTTAACAACAACAGTATTTTTTTTTTTCATTTGCGTAAATTCATTTTTCAGATTCAACATCGGATCTCGCTCATAAAAGCGCTGCGATGAACGCGGTTGGGAGACTCACGTTGTTCCTGAAGGAGTGGGCTCTGATCGGATCCTCGGCAGCCAGTGAGCAGCTGCTGAGGATGATGAAGACGAGAATGAGGTTGGTGAAAATGTGGTGGTGGATCAGATAGTGACAGGCCACACGGATGCTACAGAGAGACAGAGAGTTAGTGTTAGAGGCTCCAGCATGAAAGATGCTCGAATTTCATTCATAAAAACAAGAACACAGACTCCTTTGTTGGGTTGTGAGTACAATGAACCACACGGCAAACCACATTATTTATAGGACAATTGCATTAACATGCTAAAAAGGAGAAATTATATCAGAAAATATAGTTTTATGTAAATATTACTTGACGGAAACAACAACATTCATAACTGACTCGAACATATTTGTGTGTTTGCGAGCGCTTCTCCTCTGAAAAGGTTACAACAACATGGCATGTTCGCGCGTCGACACACGTACGGGTTTGTCTTGCTGAGGCAGAAGAAGGCGCTTCCTTCTGGGATCGGAAGAACCTTCTCTTTAGGAGGCGCAAGATCAGCCATCTTTAACTGGACTCCTCCATCTGAGAAATGAACAGGAGGAAAGATTTTAGAAGACCTACAATCATCCAGAACAGCAGTAACGGAAAATGTGAGCATTTAGTTTACCACAGGTATGCTCCTGATATTTAAACATTCATACAATGAGCTTAAGAGTTTCTCTGCGAGCAGGTTCTGCATCACCGTTCTTATTAACTTACTGTGTGAAATTTGTCGGATTTAACAAAAAAACCCTTTCTTTTCTTGATCATCACTGGGATTGTAAAGCAAAAAAAAAAAACCTAATTAGCTCTGTGCCATTTGTCGTAAAACCACAGAAACGACTGGCTTGTTTGTGTGACATCTGTTATTTTCCTTGTATATACGAGTTACCATTTTTACATTTTTTTTTAAAGATCTGTCATAAAAAAAAATCCCCATTGATTTCAATGAGGGAACGGTGGGACCTTCTGAAGTCTTCTGAAAATCTGCTGCGTCTTCTTTGAAAAAATGCCTCAAAGTCAGTACACTTACACTTTCTGATCTTTTCTGATCTGAGGTTTTTGCAATTTATCTCTTTTTGTCGCAGACAAATGGTTGAATATCCATGTAAGTCCTGTCTGAAATGGACCTGCACATAATTTCAGCCTAGCTACTGTAAACCAATCTGTGCCTACAAAGGGCTTAGAGTTACTAAAAGCATCTTCGTGCTTGCTGTATTGACTGAACATAGCGGTGTTTGAGCAGTGGATTGCTTGCCGGAGGGTGTTCAGTCCTTTAGTGTGCACCATTCCTGCATGTTCTCTCATAACTTGCAACATAAATACATTTATTTATAAATCAACACCATATTTTTCTTTTGTCTTTTTCTTCATGATCCATCCACATGTGAAATTGGTATTAAATAACCCTTAAATCTCCCCCCAATCGGATCCAACATATCTGAAGTATAATTTTTATGTAAATTTGGCAAAGAACCCCTTTAACGAGGTTCTTTGCTGTGCTTGTGGATTCCACATAGAACTTCCAGGAAAATCGTTACTTAAGGAACCGATTTTCGTTACAGTTCTGCAGAAAGGTTCTGTGTGGATTCTAATGATGTTCTTTGATGTGAAGCTTGTGTTTTTTTCTTGGTTTTTGAGTTTTCATCAACCTAAATTGTTGAATTTCCTTTCCTTCATCACTTTGATTTGGATTTCTCTCGTTTTGGAAGCAAAATGTCGCATCTTCTCAGCCAAACTTTTCAAAATGTGACGACGTGTTCAGCTGAGGACTGACCGTCATCTCCTTCAGGAAGCTCCTCTTCCTCTTCATACTCGGTGTCTTCATCAATGTCGACCTGAAACAACAAACAGTCCTCAAAGACAATGATCACCGATCATTAACTGAAAGATTGCAGTCAGAGTTTGATGTTCACCTTCACTTCTCCTTCTACAGCCTCCTCCTCAGCTCCCTCCTTCTTCTCACTGGACAACAGTGGAACGGGAAGTAAACAATGAGCTTTTAGTATTTCTTCAACCCTTCTTTCATTTCTTCCTCCCTCCATCACTTACTCTTTTTTCTTGTCGTCACTGTCTCCACCTGCCAGGTTGTCCACGGCAATAGCCAAGAAGACGTTGAGCAGGATATCTGATGGTCACTAAGGAAGCTTATGTATGCTAGGCTCTACAGTAGATTATTTCCCTGTTATTATTATTTTCTATTTTTTATAAGGAAACAGATAAACAGTTATGATTGACCTGTGAGTCGGGTGAAACCTCAGATGAAGTTTTTAAGAATGCAACCAGAAGAAAATGTATGTTTGTTGGGAGTGTGTCACTGGGCTCACTGGCTTGAAGCTTTGGAATCAGTTACTGTAGATGGTTTTGGCCATCAGACACTAATCAGAAGGAGCACCGGATCCAGAAGGTAAAACTTTGGGTTGCTGTGATTTCTGGGTGGTGAGCAAATTAACATATTAAACAAATATCGTTAGCCTAAATGCATAATTGCCCAAGTCATAAGTTGGCATATTTTGAGATACCTCCCTAATTCTACTCTGCTAACAGTGTTCATATAGACAGATATCTCAATTTTGGCCAAAATATGACTTGGAAAATTATGCTGTTAGGCTAACGATATGTAGGACTGCTTTTTTGCATTTGTCCAGTATTTTTAAAATTAGAAACATAACATCCTGTCTCAGAGTGATGCTCAAAAGATAATTCATGCATTTATTACTTATAGACTGGACTGGACTAATTCATTATTATCAGGCTGTCCTAAAAGCTCCCTGAAAAGCCTTCAGCTGATCCAAAATGCTGCAGCTAGAGTACTGACAGGGACTAGAAAGAGAGAGCACATTTCTCCCATATTGGCATCTCTTCACTGTTAAATCTAGAATATAATTAAAAATTCTTCTGCTCACGTACAAGGCTTTGAATAATCAGGCCCCATCTTATCTGAAAGACCTCATAGTACCGTATCGCCCCAGTAGAGCACTTCGCTCTCAGACTGCTGGATTACTCGTAGTTCCTAGGATACTTCAGAGTAGAATGGGAGGCAGAGCCTTCAGCTTTCAGGCCCCTCTTCTGTGGAGCCAGCTCCCATTTTGGCTTCAGGAGACAGACACCCTCTCTATTTTTAAGATTAGGCTTAAAACCTTCCTTTTTGATAGAGCTTATAGTTAGGGCTGGATCAGGTGACCCTGACCCCCCCGGTGGCGGCAGATGGCTGCCCCTCCCTGAGCCTGGTTCTGTTGGAGGTTTCTTCCTGTTAAAAGGGAGTTTTTCTTTCCCACTGTCACCAAGTGCTGCTCATAGGGGGTCGTTTTCATTGTTGGGTTTTCTGTGCACTATTGTAGGGTAATTTTACTGGTCCTTCACCCAGATGATCTAAAAACTTAAACTGAGACCATTAATTGCATAAATTTTTAAATTTTATTTCATCTGGTTATAGAAGTACACAACATTGTTTCATAGTTTTTGCTTTTACCAGGTAGGGTTAGGGTCTAGTTCCAGATTTTACTTAAACTTAGTTTCATTTTAGTTAAATATAATAATCTTGGTATCATCATAGCAAAACGTGCTGGAGACACCTTTGGTAGTAGGAATTACCACAAAGTTGGTTTTGGCAACAAACTCGAGCTGCCTGAGGTGACTTCAAGGATACAGTTACCACAGATGAAGAGGATGACAAAGTAAATACAGACAATCATCCCTGGAAACACGGGGCCGCCGTACGCCATGATGCCGTCATACATGACCATGTTCCAATCCTCACCTGTCAGGATCTAAACACACATCATCATGAGGAGCATGCCTCCTGCATGCTGTGACATCACTGAGCGTCAGGTTGCAGCGTTACCTGGAAGCAGGTGAGCAGAGCCTGCGGGAAAGCATCAAACGTGCTGCGTTTCGTCTGCGTCTCGTCAAAGTTGAACTTTCCTCCAAACAGCTGCATGCCGAGCAGGGCAAAGATGATGAGGAAGAGGAAAAGGAGGAGCAGCAGCGAGGCGATGGACTTCATGGAGTTCAGCAGGGATGCCACCAGATTGGACAGAGCCGTCCAATGGCTGCGCAAACACAGAGTGACCTCAGTGATGACTCAGTTACGAGCTGTGTGACCGTCATCAGGCGGGTCAGGTGCGATTTCTCACCGTGTGACCTTGAAGATCCGTAGCAGACGGACGCAGCGCAGCACAGAGATCCCCAGAGGAGGCATGATTTCCAGCTCCACCAGGATGGTCTCCACGATGCCACCGCACACCACGAAGCAGTCGAAACGATTAAAGAACGCCACAAAGTAATGAGCCAGACCCAAACTGTACATCTTCAACAGCATCTCCACCGTAAAGAGAGACAGCAGCACCTTGTTGGCAATGTCTGCGGAAAAGAGAGACAATTATTAATAACCTTTAATTACCTATTTTTAATAGGTCATTAATTCATTGGACAGCCTCTCAAACATTTTGAAATGAAAACAGTGTCTCTATGACGGTTTGTTGTGTAGGAGAAGGAGGTCGTTGTTACCCTGGACTTGTGTCAGCCAGTCCGGTTGGTTATAGTGCTCGGAGGCGCTGAGGGAGGTGTTGAGGAAGACCAGCAGCAAAACCAGCCAGTAGAAAGTCACAGATTTGACGGCAGTGCGGCAGTTTCTGCGACAGACTCGATTCCAGCGACGTAGCGTCCGACTGAGGCAAAGAAAGAGAGCGGTTCCAGTGAAGGTGTGTCTACCAGGCTGACATTAGTCTGAACCTTTGAAGGTCAGTGAACTCACCAGCAGCCGATCTTCATCATCTGAGCGCTGAAACATAACAGGCTTAAGTTGGTTTATTGTTTCAGACTCAAATAAAATTTGAGACGTTTGTTTTTTTCCTGAAGGGGGCTCTAAAGCAAGAACCATGCAGCCATCAACAGATTTGCGCTGAGCTGGGTGGGGCCCCTTTTTGAAATTTGACAGACGGGCCCGGCCAGGGCCGGGCATTACGGTGTTAATACTTTACTTTTAGTGGGAACAGTGTTGTTTTTGCCAGTACATCGAAGTCTGGTTTTAGTTTTGTTGTAGCAATTCTCAGAATCCCTGACATCAGTCATAATTATGATATGATCTCATTTGGGCAATTCTGTACCGATCTTTGGCGGGCCGGATTAAAACGACCAACGGACCGGGTGTGGCCCGTGGGCTGTAGTTTGCCCACCCGTAATCTATGTGATATATGATCTGTTTGGGACTTTTTTTCAGGTATGTCCATGTGGGGGGAGTTATTTGTTGTTTGGACAGATGCTGCTTTAATTTTAAAATGAAAGTGTGGACCTGTGTGTGTGTGTGTGTGTGTGTGTGTGTGTTACCAGCAAGACTGGCAGCAGTTGGTGTGTTCCTCATCGATGTTCTCGGTGTTTTCAGACCCTGTTTCACTGGCAGGAAGACTCGCTGAAAGACACACAAACAAAAAGGTATTAATAAATTCAAAATGCAAGTCAAAAATTCAATTTCTTAATGTTTGTAGGACTATTATTCATTTCTATATAATGAATACATTTCATTTGCCAGACAAGAATATCAAGTATACATTTATTCATATATTATGCATGCAGTATATCTTACATGTGACATGTCAAATAAATATTTTTCCTTCTCCATTTGTCATCTGATGAAACCTGATTTGTTTCCTGAGCTCCTCTCTGATTCTACTGTATGCTGAGCTGAATCCAGCTGAACGAGCTCGGAGAGCAAATCTGATTAGAAACAGGGTCAGAAATATGAGGACAGAAAGAGACCCAGATATTTTACAGGGACAGGGTGGATTCCTTCTACATTTAGACTAAAGGATAAAATGAAACACACACCCACAAACTGTGTGTGTGTGTAATTGTTTTTCCAATAATCGTATTGGGGGGCATAAATCAGAACCACTTCCTTATGGGAACCAAAAACAAATCTCCATGATGTAGGACCCTGTATGTCAGATTAATGCCTTCTCCAGCTCTCTCTGGATTTGACCGTATCTGCTATCCTGGTTCACGTTAAACAGAGCAGATAATCACGTAACATGTGCTGCTCTATCTGTGCAACATTTCGGGATGTATGAGCATCGCAGGCTGAAACAACCCACACAAAGACCATCTCCACCAACTGATTTTAGTCTTTGAAGCAGATACAAGTCCCCAAACCTGCAGTTCCTCTAATGGCCACTTGAGGCCGTCTCCAATAGTGAGTCAGTCTCCATAAACTCTCATGTTAAATTTACAGAATTAAAAAGCCTGCTACAAAAAAGTTTTTGGCCTATATGTCTAGTTTTCCTCTTCATAACTTGTCCAGCTGGATATTTGTGAGTGATAAAGGGGGGATGTGGTAGCTTTGACAAGTGTGTCAACACAAGGAGTTGCATCCAATCACCGTCTGTTAGGCAAAATTAAGCTGGTTCTCTCCACCACCTTTGTTGTCCTGGTGTCTTTTAACGAAATAAGTAACAAGTTCTACTATTTTCATCAGTTACTAATTGTCAGATATGTGCATTTGTACACTTTTTATTATTACTAACCTAGCCTGCCAGCCTCAACTAATAACTTAGCAACCTCTTATCTAAATAAGGCCACGTCCAGCTCTAAAAAGCTTCTAATATTGTGAAACTGTGAATGTGTGTGTGCGTGGGTGCGTGTGTGTGTCTCACCATGAGTTTCATTGGAGTGACTGAACCATCCAAACTTCCCTCTCTTCTTATCAGCCAGATCGCCCAGAGACGGCCCTTAGCGACAGAAAAATACTGATTATTAAAAAAATTAACTCAGCTGAGGACTAAAACAGAGAGCGACAAATGTCACCGGCTCCTTCTGGTTCCTGAGTGTAGGACCCTGGGTTTTGAAATGTCTGTGTATCACAGTTCCTGATTTGTTTCTTTATCGTTAGGGTTTTGGTTCTTCCTTAGTCCTGTTTCTGTGTTCTGTTTATCTTATTTCCTCAGCGCTCCTGCCTCCATCGCTGCGTCTGTTTGTCTCTGTGTTTCCGGTCTCGTTTGGTTTGATGAATATGTTTAAGATGGGCAGAGGCACCGATTATAGGGAACTGATCCATTACTCAACAAATGAATCTGCACAGAAAAAAGTCTCCATCTCGCAGCTCAGCGGAGTTTTAAAACAACACGGGGAGAAGAATCCACCACGCTGCATTTGGGCTCTTTTCCATACAAAGAGTCCTCTTCTGAGTTTCAGCCTTACTGACTTCACTGTGACTAATTTGCTGTAATTGGATTCATTGATTGACACCCATTAACTTCTTGTCACTGGCTGATTTTTTTAATGAGCTGTGTGTAAATGGCCATTAAAAGGAGTCAGCTGAGGTAGTTTCTGCACTGCGACCAGAATGCCACCTGAACACGTCCCAAGGTATGCCAGGCTCATCCAGCTGAGAGAAGACCATGGGTCAGACCCAGATTACACTGGAGGAATTATAGGTCCTTTCTGGCTTGAAGCCCAGAGCTGCTGGAAGAGGGCCTAGCACCTGGGTTACTTTGCTTAGACCGTTGCCTTCCCTGGCTGACTCCAAACAAGCGGAGGTGGATAATAATATGATCACAGCAAACGAGTGGGATCAAATGTCAAACCGGAAGAGTAAATCTGAGGAACCACACTGAGAGAAACCCACAACAGACCACCCAGACGACACTGCGGAGTGTCCCAGTCTTACGTGGGTTTCCGTCCTCGTCCAGTTCGTCCATGTCCTCAGCCTGAGTGATCCAGTCCATGTAGCCACACAGATCCTCCTCCATCTGCTGCTTCTCCCGCAGCTTCTGGAAATCTCCCCGAGCCTTGGCCTTCTCCCTCTCCTTACTGAACTCTCTGCAACAGTCACACAAGGTTCACACAACATTTGAAACTGCACAAATACCGTCAGCAATGGAACAAGCGCTCAGAGGATTCATTTAAGAAAGTATGTGTTGATAACAAAAAAATTACCACTACTATAGAAATTTGAAAATTTGCCATTAAATTTATGTTTCAATAGAGCTGTGAGGTGGGGAAAGATTCATTTTTACGTAAATAAACATATACATACATAAGCAGGTTAAGTAGATACTTTAGAAGGAACAAGTAATGAAAATCTCTTTTTTATTTGAGAAGTTAGCAGGATAAAATACAAGAATGTAAAATCTGGACAGTTTTCTTATGTGTTCAGAGATGACCAACCCGCTGAGGACTCCCAGGACGAGGTTCAGAACAAAGAAGGAGCCAAAAATCACCAAGCTAACAAAATAGACCCACGGCAGCTCAAATCCAATGGCATCGTTCATCTGTGCTCAGACAGAACATGCAAACAGAGAGGAAATACAGAGAGAAGTGAGCATGTCTTCTGCTTCTGGACAGGCTGGTAAATCAAGCACTGCATTGTTTTTTACCCAGTACAGTACATCAGTCCATCCCTCCATGGTGATGCACTGGAACACGGTCAACATGGCGAAAAAGAAGTTGTCGAAATTTGTGATTCCTCCGTTGGGACCGTCCCACTTCCCCCGACACTCCGAGCCATTTATGGCGCACTGACGCCCGTGACCGGCAAACGCACACGGCACCGGGTCATCCTCCACAAAATTATCTGGGGAATATCCGATGATGATATACGTAATAAGACAGCAACACAAGTTTCATTAGCTGCAGGAATCTGCACAGATTTTTGCACCAAAGCTTTATTTGGTATTTGGATACTTTCTTTTTCCCCCAAATGGTCTTCATGCATTAAAATATGTGGCAGACATGTGAGATTAGAATAATTGTTTTGCTGCAGGCACCACTTCAGAAGCTGAAAAAAGTTCACTCCTTTACATTTTTTTACCTGGTGGTTCACACCCCATCAATGAGTTTTCAGAATGCCTTCATTAGACTGTTTAAAGGGGATGTCTTTCAAATATTTTGCACACTTTGATGAAAACAAAAACAGATGCTGTTTAGCTATTAATTACAGGATATTCCCAACATACACCAGCACTGTTTGGCACCAATTATAATGCCACCAGAAAAGGAGTAAGCTGCTGCAGTCATTACGTATCTGCTTGTTGGTCTGATCCAGTCTTTCTCCCCAGGTGTCTGATCATACCTGTTCCTGTATAGTAGCATGTCCTGTGCATGCGTCCGATGAAGAGCTCCAGACCGATGATGGCATAGATGATGATGACGAAGAGAACCAGCAGAGCAATGTGAAGCAAAGGAACCATCGCCTTCATGATGGAGTTCAACACAATCTGCAGACCTGACAGACACACACAGCTGAACATGTGCTCAACCATTCAGGATGCACACACACACAAACACACACACACTAGTAAACTTACTGGGGACTCCAGAAACCAGTCTGAGGGGCCGCAGGACTCTGAAGGCTCTCAGAGCTTTGACATCCAGACCTCCAGGTTTCCCAGCCATGTGATGAGTTGTCGCCTGCTCGCCGGTTGATTTATGAGTCATTGTCTCCAGGACAACGCTGAACAACCTGCGCAAACAACATCAGAAGAAGAAGAGGAGCATCGATCTTTACCATACTTTGTTAGCCTTCCAAAAAATTAGGACTATAATAACCTCCATATTCTCCATTCCTCATTCATATTGAGGAATTTTGTTTCTGCCTGGAGATGGAAAGTGTACGAGCTGAACCCACAAATGCGTATAGCCCTTCTCCAAGCTATGGATGCAATGTGGAGATATAGCAGCTGATGCTTTTCATGGCTGGATTCACCATGCTAGATGATATTTCCCCCCCTGCTTGGCCAGGAAGACCATTGCTTGTGATGTGGATGAGGTGCAAGTGGCCAGTCCGGGACATAAGAGAGGATGCAACGTAGGTTTTTTTTTTTACTGTAACTATATAAAGTAAATTCTTTTTGTATGGAGACCACTGTATGTGCAGCTTTGTGTTGGTTGGGATGTACAGTGTGTACATTGTTTTTGTGGAAAAATATAAAATATATTTGTCACTGTGTATTTGTGTGTTCTGAGTATAAAAACAATATTCTAAAATATTTTACAACACACTTCTGTATGTACTGTCTGTAGTAAGTGTAACACTGAACAAAAAAGTCATTCTGATGAATGGAGACGTGTTTTCCTTTCATCACACTGTTTTACACTGAGCACTTCAGTGGTCAGCTGGTTCGTATCAATGTCTAATCGTATGATGGTTTGTGTGTCATCTGACAACAAAATACACTTTTAAGAAGAGATCACATTGTTTTGAATGTAGAGTTTCATTTTGCAGGAGAGTTGAAGAGTTTTGCCAATTGTGTGTGTGTTTTTTTGACTAGTGTGTAGAGTTCTGAGAGTGTGAGGCATGCTTTCAGAAAATGTGTGTAAACAATTGAGAAAAACTGTAATTGTGCCGTTGTCGCTCTGTCAGCCAGCCACAAAGAAGAGCAAAGTTATCATTAGTGGTGGGCAATACTGCAAGATTTGGTATCGATCCAATTCCAAGTAAATACAGGGCCAGTATTGCCGATACTGATACCAAAACATTTTAATATCTATGAAGAATTTTCATGAAGTTTAAGTGTTTTGTGAGTTT
>VUQK01031181.1:7186-19720 GCA_015106715.1 Bujurquina vittata
AAGGAAGAAAAGGGTGACAAAGAAAAAAAAAAAAAAAAAAAAAAACGATCCATAGGCCATAATTCTGCAAAGTCCTGTGAGTTTCTGTCAGAATATCAGACAGGAAAAAAAACATTTCATAATCTGTTAATCGTGAGTCAGCGTTCCAGAAGCAGTTTCAAATGAAACTTGTTACTTCCGGCTGCGGGTTTAACGGCATGCGCATCGTATGCTTGTGAGCTCCAGCCACGGATTTGTAGCAAAAACTGAAAATTCCACTGCAAAAGACGAGTTTGCGCAAAGTTTCACAGGTAACGCTGCGCATAAACAACATCTAAATAAAACCTGGGATGAAAGCCTGCCCTCACGGTCCCGTTTGCACCTCTGTCAGCAGCAGAGCCCACAGCGAGCCCGGCAAACACCTCTCACTTCAAAATAAATGTTTCCGTGCGCGCACGGCTTCCAAAACTATTCCTCCTTAAAGTAAATGTGAGGCTACATTTGTGGAGCTCTGAGCCAACGCCTGTATCATCATCACTGAACTGTGACGATTTCACGCCTGCTAACGCGAGCGAGTTGGTTGATTTGAGGCAAAAAAAATGAAAACCTCGATCGAGAGGATCCTGACTCATCGTGGTTTGTTTTTCTGTCTCTGACGCTGTCGCGCATAACAGCCGCATGCTGCTTTACTGCTGCGGCTTGATACGGGCTTTTATTCACCACGACCACCTACAGAGCACTGAAACCGCTTTTTCAGCCTGTCAGTAAAGAACGTGGAGGACGTTCGCACATTTGGCCTAAACTTTACCTGCGTGGGAACTTGCTCAATAAGGAATTAAAGACTTATCAGCAATAAAAATAATAACCTGTACGTCCCATTTTCCCCTCAGTAATAAAACTCTGTGTTTTTGTCTTTTATCATTTCAGTGTTTGAAACTTGCAGCACGACAGAGTGATCCCCGTCTGGAGCCGATTTCCTGTTGCATTAGGAGGCCTGATGAAATATATCCTGCGCCAAAAATAGATTTTACTGACCTCTCTCAGATACTTGCGTCATTTTTCTGTCTTTGAAGTTTGGGACAAAGTGTACCTCTCCAGGACGCTAGGAACACTTTCATGAGTGGGGGGGGGGACGTTTTAGGAGGCTGGTTGATAACATCTCAACAACTTAATGACACTCCTGATAGTTGTGCAACGTGGAGAGCGTCTCAGAAGAGCAACAACACACGACACAGCTACGAAAAAGGGACGCACGCCTGTGCACACAGCTCGTGGCTCTCTGAGCAGAGCACTGCTTCTTTCTTCAATACACACACACACACACACACACACACACACTGTTATCCTACCTCTGGTGTTGGTAGCCATGTCTGCCACCTTCTGAAAGGCGTCGAGGAAGGCCACAGCAGCCAGGACAGTGGTTCTGCAGGGAGAGAAAATGTGGCAAAGCTTCAGGTAATTTTCAGGTAATTGGTAATCTGGGAGTGCTGACAAATACATGTATAATATATACGGGTTAATGGACTGTTTTAGTCATGGCGGGACTGAGGGACTGAGGGAATACCAAAGGCAGAACATGCACAGCAATGCTGTGCATCTTCTCTAAAGTCTCATTAATAAAAAGATTTTACTGCAGAAGTAGCTAGAATAGAATAGAATAGAATGCCTTTATTGTCACTATACAGGATGTACAATGAGATTGGAGATCTAGATGGTGATAGATGTTGTAGAACACCCCATAAATATTTACACTCCTCAGACTGGGTGCTGTATTGTGTTGCGCTGTGTTGCGCTGTGTTGCGTTGCGCTGTGCCGTGGAGCATACCGGAGTTGGGAGTGCAGCTTGGTGGCCTTGGCGCTGAAGTCCTCCCACACAGGATAGGAGCACTAATGACACAAAGAGAGGAATCAGTGTTAATACTGACAAATGTTCTTTAGTGATGAAAGATTGTGGCATATGTGGCTCATGAATACACGCATTACAATGGAAGAACTCCTCTGAAGAGTTTTCATCCCATTCTCTCCTCCACTGGTACCCTGCATCCCCCACTCCACTCCCCCAACCCCTTTTTCACCCTAGCGTCACTTTGTCCATCATCATGAACCCCCTCTTCCTCCTCATGCATCCATCTAATCCATCTATCCAACACACACACACACACACACACACACACATAGAGGAGACTTGAAAGCCACTGGCATCAGGCAGCATCCAGGGGTCTGACTAGAACAGCCAAGATCGTTAACATAATTCAAAGCTGAAACTGTGTCTCTAATGGATGCTACCCCCCCCCCATCCTCCCAGCACTTCTTTGGACTTGATGACTCCTCTATCACACATTCCCAGAACATATTACATTATACTTGATCGGGGTTAACCTATAACCCTCTTAAATGTTTGCAAATTGTGCTCTGCAGGGGTTTGTGGGTGTATTTATATCAGTATGAGGTCAGCACGTCTTTACTGGAACAGTGAAATATGAGAAATCTGCTGAGAGAATGCAGGGAAAAAATGAAAGTGGAGGAGAGCATGAGGAAGTGGGTGTTTTTGTGTGTGTTTCGGGGGGGGGGGGTATCCTGTCGTGATGTCAGCCTGGCACAGACAGTAAGGGCTGAGCACACTTTGATCTGGCCTGTTTGATGTGGCTTAATTTGGTCTGAAATCACAGTCCTATTTCCCCTTGGTGCTGAGAGCTACTCCCTCCACCATCCACCACACACATGTGCACGCACACACACACACACACACACACATTAAGCCTGCACCCTCCCTTTGCAGGAGCTTAAGCAGTGTGGCTGAGAGATAACGCAAAGCGATGCCCTCCTCCTCGGGCGCACACTCATACATGCACACACGGGAACCCCTGAACCTCATTAGCATATTTGTGCCATTTCTATCCAGTAAAAAAAAAAAAATCCTGGTGGCAAGTTAGCATTTGAAGATTGAGTGTGGATGTGTGCGATTGCTTTCAGCTTGTTAACATGCAGGACTCACATTGTTGTGAGGTTCAGTGGCTTACACATGGATGAAGACTGTGTCTGCAGCTGCACAGCGGTGCAGAGGCGCTGCTCTGTCACCACACGGCACAAAGCCTCTGGCTTCGGCTCTCTGAGCCTTTCTGTGGGTCATTTTCATGACTTTCAGCTTCCTCCCAGATGTAAGTGACACCTGCATATTAGGTTAATTAGTGATTCTAATTTGGGCGTGGATTTTAGGTAGATAAAGTGCATGGATTAAAATGCTATATGAATGTATGAGTTAACATGTTTGGAGTCTAAAATGCTTTCAATGGTCAGTGAGACTTGAAAAAGGCTCTAGAAGTGCCACGCAGCTTCTGCTGGGTGAAGTGCATCTTAATATTTATTATTGTATTTACATATCATTTTCTAATTTAAGATTATTTACAACATATTCAAAGGACCCTCCTCACTGTCTGCAAATCTGTTGTTAAACAGTGTTAACACAGTATGGATTATAAATCCCAAGAAAGAGCAAAGTAATAGATTTCATTTTTAGTTAAATATATTGTTGCTTCCATGTGTCGCACTGGAGGACTTTGGTGGTGCGGGTCTGTTCTGGGATGCGTGGAGGTGGGGAGACCCCAGCACTGAAGGCATCAATGACAATAGATGTGAAACTGATTAAATCAGACGCAGCATGGAAGGCGCAGCTCGGGTGGGGGGGGGGGGGGGGGGGAGCTGAGGCGAGAGCAGCTCGAATAGCTAAATGATAAACTGACAACAACAATCCAGCTGGATGTGGAGAAAAGCCTCAGGTGAGGCGTCCAGCAATCTTACGCTGGATTTATGGATTTGATTTTTTTTTCTCTACTCAAAAACAGCATCAGGGCTGAGCAACACCAAATCTGTGATTACACACTTGGTGTTTTTCTTCAGTTGAAACTTCAGATCTGTGGCTTAAGATGGGAATATTCTTACAACGAGCCAGAGAGGCTTCTCCTTCAGGGTCGCTCGCAGATAGCTTGTGCGAATTCTTCTGAAATCACTTTTGCATTAAAGGAGATTAAAATTCCCCGGGCCTGCACAGTGTCATGCTCCCTCAGTGTGTCTGTGAGTGCGAGCTGGTCTCAAGCCACAGATCCAAAAGACCACGGCCGTAACCGCTGCTCTCACATGATGGTGGGACTTGGAACGTCGCTGTGGCCGGGGGGGGGGGGCAAATACATCAGAGTGTGGGAGACAGTGAGTGTGCGAAAAAGCTCTGGGATTGTTCGCTATTACATCACCACTTCCTGTGTCACGAAACCCTCAGCAGGGCATGGTTACCACTTGAGCGCACGCACACACACACACACACACCAGCCTTCCATTTAATGTAAACACATCCTGACTACACTTCATCCGAGCCCTCCTTATCCCGCCAGCCGCTTCTTTAAAACTTAAATGGATCAAATTCTCATCAGATCAGCTGTGTAACACACAGTGTGCATAATCGCACAATCACAATGTTTTTATGTTCCTTTTATAGAATAAAATTACAGAAACTTGACCCTGATACTTTGTGTTTCCCACTTCCTTTAGAGCCTCCCCTCCCCTTCCCCTTTCCTTTATTGCGTCCTTATTTTAGGATGTAACCAAAACTCGATGTGCACTCAAAAAGCAAAACTGGTGGTTAGAATAGAAAAACCCTCCCAAACTGCAAACTGACAACTCATCAGCGTCACACAGAAACAGCTCGTAACCTTAAACAGGTGCTTTTGGACTGATGGATGATGATTGTGGTCAGAAGCTACGGTTGTTTTTCTTTACAGTTCTTGACATTGACAGAAGTGTACCTTTATTAACTGACTGACTTTATTTCCTTCCCTGCATCCTTCCTAGCGCTCTCCGTCCTGACTTCCACCGGATGCTCACCGGCAATCAGAGAACAAACCCTTTCAGCCTGATTCTGGTTATTCATAGACTTGAGGAATGATTTCCATGTTGTACTCATTTATCGGGAGCAGTTTTTTCTTGAGCTTCAGGAGTGCCCATTCATCCACGTATGTTCTTGATACAACCAAAATTCCAAAAAATATTGGAACGCTGTGTAGGGAATGCAATGGTTTGCAAATCTCACAAACTCAAATTTTCTTCATAACACAGCATAGAAAAGAAATGTTTTCAGCGCTTCTTAAAACATGTGGACAGGGTCACGTTTACCACAGTGCAGCGTTCCCTCTTCCTTTAACATCAGTCTGTAAACATCTGGAGAGGATTTAATGATGCGCCGAATGAATGAAAGCTCACGACAGCTCAGCACATGGATTCTCCTGCTGTAACGGATTCACACTATGTGGTTTAGCATTGTTTCCTGAACGATGCAAGACCTTCCTTGAAGCAGATGTCATCTGGATGGAAGTAGACAGTACGTTGCAGTAAAACCTATGCACACCTTTGAGCACTGAGGGAGCCTTTCCAGATGCGCAAACTGCCATTTCCATGCAGCATTTCCCCCCACACCATCAGAGGCTTCTGAACTGCATCGCTGATGTTTCAAATGAGGGACCGTCTCTTTACTCCAGTGGTTGCAGTTTCCAAGGATTTCAAACTTTGATTCGTCTCACCGCAGAATGGTTTTCCACTTTGCCTCAGTCCATTTGAAATGGAGGAGCCGGCAGCGTTTACATATGTTCACTTGAGGCTTCTTCGCTGCATGATTTAACCTGCGTTTGTGATGGCACAGCAAACTGCAAACTGGAAGTGTTCCTGAGCCCACGCAGTGATTTCCATGACAGGATCGTGCCCGTTTGTGATGCTGTGCCACCCGAGGGCCTGAAGATCATGTGTATCCTAATAGTGATTTTTCAGGCGTGTTCCTTGCAAACGGAGATTTCTCCAGATTGGTGGAATCTTTTGATGATTTTATGTGCTGCAGATGATGAAATTATTTGAAATTGTTCCACAAGTTGTAGATGTGATGTTTTGCAGGCTGGTGAACCTTTGCCTGTCTTCACTTCTGAGAAACTCTCTAAGATGCTCTTTCTGTAACCACGTTAGTGACTGCGTGACCTAGTTGCAAAATGTTGCTCCAGCTGTTTCTTTTTGCCACCACTAAAACGAAAGTGGTACCAGTTATTTGGGTTTCAAAATGACCTTATTTTTTTCCCTAAAATGGTACATCTAATCTAATCTTCTCTTTACACAGTGTCCTCAGAGAGACAGACAACGATACATGCTCACCTACAGATTTAGAATCACCTTTACTTAACCTGCTTGATTTGGACTGTGGAAGAAATCCAGAGCATGGAGAAAAAAACACATGCACACATGGGAAGAACAAACAGAAAAACCTCACAACACTGAAAATATGAAGGGAAAAACTTTCCACTGGATTATGTCAAAGCCCTGATCAACTCTAGCCCCACCACGAACCCTTAATTGGATGAGTGGAAGAAAATGGATGGACGGATGGCCACATTCACACAAACAGTAATACAGCGCTTTGACATGTAGACTGGAGGAGGCCCTGACCTTCGGATTTCTAGAGAACCTGTTCTTTGTCCCAATTATTCAGTTCAATTGTATTTAGATTTATACAGCGCCAAATCCCAGCAAACAGTCGCCTCAAGGCGCATCATGGAATTCCACTATTCCACTTGGAGCAAACAACTCCATGCAGTTGTCGTCCTTGGAGGATCCCTGGATGTCTGCGCAGAGCCTTATGTACACGCTCTGATGACAGCATTTGCTCTAGTGGACCTTTATACTTTCATGCTCAGGGATGTGGGAATTACAGCACTGGCAAAACTGCTGCTACGGAAACAAGGCCGTTTGGGGGCAGCTGTATAAGTCCCTACGGACTTGGCACAAAACAAACATCTGCAATTCAGTCTGATAAGGATTCATTACTGAGGCCATTTGGTTTGCATTTCAATGAATCTGAACAAGAAAAATATGTTGCATGTGCAGCTAGCACGGTTTGTGTGTACTGTAACCAACCAACCAATCAATCAAGACTTGCTCTTTTGATACTTATAGCAATATTCAAAGGTAGGCCAACTGTACTGTACTTGATCTCTACTTTGAATCTTTATGGAACCTTCTACATTTTCCTTGCACGCTCGTTCCTCCCGTGATCCTTCAATTTGATCTGGTTCTGGTTCTAGACTCTGAGGTACTGTCAACAGTCCTCTGGCCTAGTTCTCATAGCACCAGTCCATCCAGTCTGCCCAGCATTCTATTGAGAGCTCCACTCCACATAGCGGATGGGAAGCTTACTGTCTCCTCTTGTTCTTTTGTTCCCTTTGTTTCCCCCACAGCAAGACAGAAAAACAGAGGAAATCCAGCAAGAGAGACAGAGGGAGTGAGGGAATGGGTGGAGGCAGGCAGAGAGGGATGTAAGGATTAGCTTGATTTTTTTTTTTTTGTCGTATAAATCGAGCCAGTTCACGTGTTAAAAGAAAAATGTAAGAACCAAACAAAAGAGGCTAATTTCACACTGCTCCATATGCATAATCGGCTGGGTGAGAATTTTCATAAAGAGGATCAAACTCGTTTTTATCAAGGTTGGGCAAGGATGTATAACTCACAGGAAAAAATGCTCCATACTCCGTCCTCACTGCCGTCAGAAAGACGGATCTCTTTAGTCTGCTTGTAGTCAACAGTACCGCTGCATTAACTAGGATTTGGTGACATAGGTAGAGTTTCCTCCCTGCTTAGAGTGGCTGGATGTAGTTTAGGGGCCAATGAATTACATTAGACTGCATAACATTAGACTGGTCTTTTCTAGGAAATTAATTTGAGCAGCAAACGACATATTCTTACTAAATTCCTGAAAAACTCCAACATTGTTCTTGCCATTATTTTCCCTCACACAGATTTGGTGACCCGGCACACTGCTCTGGTTACGCAGATGATGTGGTCCAACTCAAACTAGAGCAGCTTGGAGCTGAGGACAAAGTGTCTCAGCATTAGCATTAGCACCCACGACTGAAGCCATGGTTCTAAGCTGGAAAAGGGTGAATTTGTCCCCTTGGTGGTCGGGACTGAGTGGAGTGGAGCTGGATTGGTGCACTGCATGCAGTGAAAAGAGCTGAGCTTTAAGAGAAAGCAGCTCATTAATTGGTTGCTCTACCCTCACCTAATACCACGAGGAAGCGACAGAGCTTCCTCCAAACACTGGAGGAAAGGCTCGGCCGTAGAGACACATGGGGAGCTCAGTTATTTAGAAGGACCCCCCACAGTGGAGCTGTTACTAAATAATTGATTCTCAGATACTAATTAATGCTAAAAAGTACTACTGGCTTAGATGCTCATTTGCAAACACCGACAGTGCTGTCTGTGCCACATCCAGCCAACACACGACGTCACACCACTGCAGACAGACACACAGCCCCTCCCCTCACTAGCGGCTGAAGTAGATGATGTTCAGAGGTGGTTGTGTTTAGGTGGAGGTGGTGTTTTGTGTGTGTGCGCATTTATTCTGTTAAAATTCTGATAAGGTTTTGTAGGGGTGCAGATTAAAATTTGGCTCATATAAAAATTTCACAGGTGCCCTCTGACGTCTCCTTCAACATCAAGAAATTGATCTGAAGGTCAATAATGTTACTGTATATATATTTTATTTATATTTTATTTATATATATATATATATATATATTAAAAGACTAATATTTATGATTGCATAAACCTACTATAGGAGGGTTGCACACCTTAAATGTACTTCATGTTACAATGTGAGATTGTAATGATGCCTCATGGACTAACGTTTACTCTCAGTGACTTGTGTTCTGTTTTCTTGAGTTACCTGCCTGCTGCTGCACTTCTCCTTTGGATGAGCAAAAGAGGCTGCAAAGGGTGGGGCTGGTTTAAGTACAGAGGCCAATCAAGTGGACTCAACCATCTGTTGTAACCCCGTGGGGGGGGGGATTGGTTCTTTGTCTTGTTTTTCAAACATAGTTACACTCTGGTTCCCCCTGTGGCATTTAAAGCTATACAGGTTGACCTGTCTCTCATCTGGGCAAGTCTGTTAGTTTGGTTAGATATGATTTTTGTCAATTTTATTTAGTTGACCTCTTTTATGGGCCCATTGAGCTTTAAGAATTGTTTGTCTTCATTTTTGTCTTTTTTGGGGTATAATAAAGACCACAATTTAAAAAAAAAACAAAAACACCTGTGCCTTTTTAACTGGCTGATCCCACTCCTGACACCACTTACAGTATGAGGGACCAAGCTGGCAAAAACAAGCACGCACAGGTGTTTTTATATATATATATATATATATATATATATATATGTATGATAATCTGGAGTTGCACTTGCTGTGGTCGGATGCTGTTTTGTGGTTCCTGTTAGAGGACTAAACTAAAAAGGCGAAAGTGTGACTTTTGTGATCTCAGTTTTAAGCATTTGGAGTACACCTGCGCCGCGTACCCCTTTCACCAACAGCCAGTTGGTTTCCGAGGAAGCAGAATCAGCGCGACAGTGACGAGACAGACGCTGCCTCGCCGCATAATTGATGGAGTGCAGCAGCTCATTCCAATCTAAACACAGTGATGAGGGAAAGAGGAAACCATCTGTGTGTTGTTGTGTCGCCGCGCTGTTAGGCCAGAGATCATAGACTTCCTATCAGGGAAACATCTGGCATGTCTGCACCGTGAATGTCATGTAATCTGCCAAACAGGGGCAGATATGAACACACACATGTAATCACTCAGCTGTATCATAGCAGCATCGTAGTGATACGCCATTCCAGGGTATTTAGATGGTATTCTTTTTGACATTGTCAAAGATACAGATGCCTTTTTTTCCCCTTTAGCTTATAAACATCCGCCAAGTCAGTAGAGCCCCATCTAGGGTGAGGGGTACGGTGCCGGTTTGGTAATGTTCAGCCCTTTGGAATTTTCACCTACATGGAGCATCCCAACAGGAAACACAAAAACTGGAATTCCAAAATGAAGGCATGAGGCTTCATTTGTACAAACGTGACTCTTTAGCAGGAGGCCAAACTAGAAGGGCTTGCTTATGTATTTTGGGTCCACCTGGGCCTGACTGACCCGAATTTCATCATCAGACTGTGAGCGAGAGCGTCTGTTTGGATGTCTGACAGTTTTCTTGTGACCACACGGAGCTCTCCCTGGAGAACTGGCATCAAAATGCACCAACTATGCATTCAAAGAAGTATAACTGGGATCTTACACTTCCTTATACGCCCTACAGCTGAGTAGCAGCAGACCTGCTGGATGTTAAGTGTTTGGTAGAGATGCTGCAGTGCACCAAAATACCACCACAGGACTGTCTCCATATTGAGCTCGCTGAGCAGCACACAAAGTGTAACTGGTAAGCTGTTAAAACCCCATCTATAGAGACACTATAAAAGTTGTGGCTAGCCGGTCTGCCTTGGTCTCTGTTCGGCCTGCATCGCTGCAGTGTCACCGAGCGCTCCGGCAATAATCTGCAGAAGAATGTCGGAGCGTCCCTCGCTGCCCTTTTCTGATCAGTCAGGCAGAAGTTTAGATTTAACTAGTATAACAGCCGCAGTGCTAGCACCAGCAGCTACACACAACCATGTGTTCTGGCTGCAGAGTTTATGTGTCATCTGTCCCACTTTCCACCTTGCTTGTTTAGAACATCTGCTGTTGGCAGCGGCATGGAGACGGGGGCGCTGCAGCCCGAGGTCACTGCATGTGGTAACCCGACAGCCAATCGATGTTTTACATTGACGACACTAATTAGCTTCACACTCTTCTTCTTTCTGTTGCCAATCATGGCAGCAGCGCTGAATAGTTCAGTTGGCTAATTCCTTACATTTACAGCTAAAATGCCCTTTTTAAAAACAGATTTAACATTATATACCATTTCCCTTATGTCAGGAAGTATGAAGAAAAATTAGCTGAGATGAAATTGATGTCATCCATACTATTTAATAAGCACTGATAATAAGTGTCTAAAGAACAGGATCTACTTCATTCATTAAAATGGAAACACTTCCAAAGACTTCAGAGAGCAATATGCAAACATATTCGCCATAAAATGAGATGAGACAGTTTGAATATCATGTAACAATAACACAACGTACACGAATACAAAATGACTCTAAGAGACCAACAAAAATGCGGTGGGGGATGTTGATGGAGGTAAGGAGATGAGTTGATGGCAAGGAGCCCAGTTTACACTGCCATTAATTTGGGGAAAGGACCAATCAAATAAAAAAGGGTTTTTTCATCAGCCAGCCAGTGAACAAGAAAACTGACTCTGACGTGGATTTCAGCTTTAACCCATCGGGCCAAGCACTGGTTTCCACTTCATGTAAGCGTAAATATTCACTCATGAATCATAAAAGTCACACAGAGCCGTACACACTGTACGGCCGGCACGCTGATCAAAGATGAGACTGAAAGGTCGGTTATCATTCATTGGATGGGATGCTCACATGCAGCCATCAATCATGCAGACTCTGCTGTTTCTGTTCTTCTCCTTTACTGGCCTGAACGTTATCATTTCCTGCTCTGCTGCCAGCAGACGCTGAAGGTCTGCCCACTCCTCAGCCCACTTAGTCTAGGTGACAACAACTGTTATTGTCACCCTGCACACTCACAAGGATACAGAGATGAGAGGAACGTGACGTTGATGCCTGAGATCCATGCATGCTTTGAGCTTTAGCTGCCAGGTGCAGCATCCAAAGCTGCTTATGTTATCCTGAAATGCACCTTATCACAGACAGCGCTGACATGGTAAACGCAACTTTGTCCCACTGGCTACCACTAAATCTTTAAAGTAATGTAACTGTAACAGTAATGGGCTATCCCGCAACCATTCTAACATTTTGTTTCTTGTTAACAACATATGAGGTACCATTTTAAATGAATGACCTGCTACATGTCAGTGTTTTGAAATGACTTTTTAGTCAAGGAGTTTAAGTTTAAGTACGTGGGATGATCAGTTTGTATCAAATTGGGTTTTTGAGAATCGTTTAATTCTACTGGTACTGATTATTTATGGTATTGGGACATCCACCTTGCAAAGCCTGCAGAAGGAGGTCTGAGGTAGTGGTCTGTCAGCAGGAGGTCCTGATTGATGTCCAACTGGGACCTGATTTGTTTCTTTTTTCCACTCGTTTAGGCACCAAAATCTTCTTGTTCAGCTTTAGAAAAAGACTGACGTTCAAGTTAAAATCAACCTCTTCACAACAGAAACCCCGCATGTTGAAAGATGACAAGAGCAACAATGGAGGTGATAACTCCATCTCACCAAAGATAAAACCCGTGATTACTGTAGGTGTGTCAAGACCTTTGACTGGCATTTGGAAGCTATCAGTTTACACCACTTGTTACTGTGTGCTTCATTATTATCAGGCTGTCCTAAAAGCTCCCTGAAAAGCCTTCAGCTGATCCAAAATGCTGCAGCTAGAGTACTGACAGGGACTAGAAAGAGAGAGCACATTTCGCCCATATTGGCTTCACTTCATTGGCTCCCTGTTAGATCTAGAATAGAATTTAAAATCCTTCTGCTCACGTACAAGGCTTTGAATAATCAGGCACCATCTTATCTTAAAGACCTCATAACAACATACCACCCCAGTAAAGCACTTCGCTCTCAGACTGCTGGATTACT
>VUQK01031186.1:4925-22101 GCA_015106715.1 Bujurquina vittata
TGCGCTCAGCCACAGTAAACCTTGTCAGTTGCTATTCAGAAACATTACTGCTGGCAGTCAATGGCCATGCAATTAAAAACCATCAAGGAAAACTGTTCACGTTCAGGTTGTTAGTCTCAGCCACTGTGTACATTGATGTGAGGAGCACATGGCCACAATCACCCTGTGCTTTCCAGCTGAATCAGTGCAACAGCCTGTTTCTCTGTGCTGACAGTAGGGGTCGGTGAGATACTCTCATATAATTTTGAGGCTATTTCGAGAAAATTTGCAAAAAGAAATATTTCTGGGATTATGACATGTCAGTGGCAGTCTCTTGAATTGGGTGGCTGGACACGAGGTGGCCTCTGAGGATAATTTGACTTCCAGCCAAAAGTGGTTGTCCAGAACCGAGAAAGTAGTTATTGTGTCACTGTTTTAATGGCAATAACAAACTGCAGCGGCCCAAAGGAGATGACAAAATACAGTTGTCCAAGTATGTCCATCATAAATGGTGATGTTATAGGGGGAAAAAATGAGCAATGTTTTACATTTAAGTAACGTAAGTAAAAAAAGAGCATGTCCCATCATTTTCCACTACTACTGTCATTGATGATACATTTCCTAATTTGAAGTGTAAACCTACTGAAATAGGGTGCCAGCAACAGCAGCACGGCCTATGACTGACAGCACCAAACAACTATACAAACGCAAGACTTGCAGCAGTAATACAAGAAGGTGTTTATACCATGATGGCAATGACTGAGTTCTGGATAACCGCTTACTAAGAGCAGGTCTATAGCTACTATTTGAGAAAATTAAAATCAACTATTTAAAACTTTTGCACATAAATACACAGTGTAAGCTATAAACAAAGAAAAAGCAAATGCATAATGGAATATTGGCAATGGTAATAGTGCTGAAAGCAATAGCATAAATATAACTAGTGGTATTGCTTAATCATTGCAGTACCAGCATTAATAGCAGTAGCAGTGACACTGACAGTAGTAACAAAACATTTTACCAAGCTGACAATCCAAATTGTTATGCTTTTGAATACAGGTGATTAATTTTTCTCTAAAAGTGAACTACATTTTCTGTGCTTAGCATATCTACAGATTTACAATATTCTTCATACTGAAACATAAAAGAACAGGTATAGTATGGTATGCAGACACGCTGAAAACTGCCTCTCTTCATTATGCTAAAGCTGTCTCAGATGTGCAAAATACTTCAGAAAGGTGACACACTGTTCTCCTCAAGCCTTAATGCAACTTGAACTGTATTGCATCTCTGCCACAGTCAGCAGTGGTGAGAGCTTGAAAACTATCACCAGACATACTTTATTCAAAAAGCCCTCAAACAGCACACTCCCATCACACTCTTCAGTTGTGTTTACTGTGCTGTCAACTTTGAAATGTCAAATAATTCTCTGGGGCTGATTTAAATAAATAACAGGTAGGCATTCCAGCAAAAAGGGGTAGGTGTAGCCCACAGTTTAGGAAAATCCGAAGCCTTGTGGTTTTAGGATAAATATTGGATTATATTTTGTACACAATTGTGGCAAAGTTAAGTAATATACAATTACACAAATTAGGTTAGACTAACATTTACAATACTAATTTGTGATAGTTATACCAATTAGCAAATTAAAAGCTAGAAATGACTTCTGTACCTTTTGTAGAATTTTTCAATTGGCTTTTTTCCTGAATTTTTGGCTGGCCCCATAGCCACCTCTAATCTAATCTTAGCTCATCATGTTAGAGATAAGAAGGGGAGAGCTACCCATGTGTGCGCACTACATGCACATTGTTTCTATACCAATTCCTAATATTTAAAATGGTATTTAATTTTCACAGTATTGTGGCACTGCTGTGTGTGCTGGCAGTCCACAGCACAGTGCTCAGATACCCCTGCCTCCTCTCACTCACAGTGCTGTCAGTCGATTGTCTCGTTGGCTCCAGCTGAATAGTGTGTAAGAAAAATGTGAAATCTAGAACTTTCATGAGTTGCAACCCATTTTGGTGGATAAAGAAAACACGAGGACACAAGCAAGCTAATATAAGAGTGCTGCTACAAAGCAGTGCTAACACCTCTAATTACAGATTTGGTGTGTTTATCTTTTAGCAAAACGCTAATCCAACATATTGTACCTTTAATATGGCTATTTTTCCAGTACTATTACATAATTATTTTTCAGTGTATCAAACTTAATACAAGAGTTGTAACAACACAAGTGCATGCGTGTGCAAATGAACCACAAATTATTACAGGGTAATGAGACATATAAAATAAAATACACAGAATACTGTAAGAGCGGCATGGTAAGTATAGAGCTGTGTACTGTGTGTGCACATGGATGTGTGCATGTCTTGGCAGCCTTACAGACATCTGCTGTGAAGGTCAAGTTTCAGTCTGTATGGAACCAATCAATGGAGCCAACAGTAGAACACCCCTCCCTTCATCTGCTACACTGGGACACACATGGCCAGAAAGCAAGCATTCACAAGCCAAGTCTGATTATGCACACATACAGACACAAAGTTATCACGCATACACAAGGTGGTCCAAACACACACACGCACGCACACACACACGCACACTTTTACACACAGGTCTCTGAAACCTACACATTTGCTGGAAAACCCATCCCACATGCCATTAAACACACACACACACACACACACGCACCCACGCACGCACACACACACACACAGGCAAGGCAAGCTCAATACACACAGACCGACACACATGTGGAGAAGGAGCCTTGCCCTAGATTCTCAGGGAACGATCTCATGTTACATCTCCGGTCTAACTGGCCTTTGTTAGAACTGCACAGCAATCTTCCAGCCTTGCAGAGAAAACACATCACACTCATGTGGACTGCATACATACTATTGTTTGGATTTTTAACCTCCTCCATGTTTAACATTTCAGTAGCTAAAGATTTTAGAAAGCAATATTTATATTTTTCTGTGTTAAACAAGATTGAAGACCTTGTTTAAATGATGAAAGAAAAGCTAAATTCTGATTGGACTCAAGCCATAGCGATCAAAAAAGGGAAACCACTATTGTGTTTTCTATTGCCACACTTCAGTATGACAGTATATTAGGGCCAATGTAGGTAGAATAATAAAGTTACAAAATGTACATACACATTTATATTTGTTTGCATGCTCTCTCTCACACACACACACACATACGCACGCATGCACACACACATACCATTGAAAAAAGATTACAGGACATGATTGTAGAGCCTAGTGTGCGTTTCAGCTTTCCACTTTGGAGGGAACTGTACAGCCTGGAGAAGATGCAACAATGTCCTGTCATAATGTCAACAGAAACTTTAGACTTCACACACCACCACATGTCCTCCACAGAACAGACACACACGCAGTGTATGCACACATAACATTTCAGTGTGTTATGTGGCAATAAACCGTTCAAACTATAGCATTTACATAGCTTTTGCCTAATTCAGTCTTAATATACTTTATCCTATACAGTACCAGTCAAAGTCTGGACACACTTTCCCACTGATACTGTATGTTCCAAAATAGCTTTGAGCAGCCAAAACATGAAGCAATCTAGCTCAAAAAAATACTAATAAAAATACTACGAAGACCTGATGAAGTGGTGTCTTCAGCTTCATCAGGTTGTGCAAACTCCACATTCCTCATCATTTTACAGATTTAGTGCGTTTATCTTTTAGCAAAAAGGTCATTTAACATTTTGTACCTATAATATGGCTATTTTTCTGGTGCTATTACATAATCGCCCTCAGCCGTAACTTCTATTTCCGCTAAAGGTGTAACTGATTTCTTCGTCTCAGTGATCCACATAGTTATGGGTTGTTATATCTTGTTTTTATATAACATCACCGCAAAATCCCACAATATAGCGAAAATTCCACAATACAGAATTAGAATATTTTTTTTAATTCGTGATTGCATGAACCACGATATAGCAAGGGACAACTGTATTACAAAATAACATTTTTAAATTCCTCGGAAAGGCATAAAGAATAGAAAATACAAAAGAAAGAGCTCAATTAAACAAAAAAGTGAAGAACTCAAGATATAAAATCTTATGATATAATAAAGAGCTTAATAAGAAAATAACAAAAATTATGATTGAGTTGAAAACACAATGCATGTCTTTTACATCTTAATCTTTGTTCACACCAAATTGTAGCTCTGTCAAGCTGCAGGGCCGGCAGATCACAAAACTTCAAGATCCTTTTGCTACCTTTTTGACAGAGCCCGATCAGAAAATACAGCATGCAGTTAAAGTCGCATCACTCTTCTCTCCATTCACAAGCTTCATCGTACTACTACAGCAGCGTATCCTTACAAATGTGAGTGTGTGATACTCAAGAGCTCAGAAACACACCCAGTACACTTTTCTTGAAAGGCGTGATGGTGAAGCTGTACTCCAGTCACTTCTCTTTTCTCTGTCACTTGCCAACATTACAAAAGAAAAAACAAGCCTTGTCTGTGCAGACATTTGGAGTCCACATGTAGCTTTTCTTTCAAGCATGAGTGCTTGCATAGGGAGCACAAACTGACATACACACTGTCAGAATATTGAGGGAAGCCTGGTTACATGGCCGGCAGAACAAAGTCTGACAAGTAGGGATGTTCCTGGCGACTAACATCTTAGACAACTTGACTGGGAAAATATTTAAAAGAAATATTAGTTTTAGACTAGTCTTTTAGTCTAAGAAACACTCGGATATCAAATTAAATTTTAGGAATGTTTAATGGACAATGTCAAAAACTGTGTAAACAAAGGCTTTTGAAATCATTAATGGCATTCTTCAAAAACGAATCGCACTTTAAATGTTGCTAAAATGTGCTGCACACGAATCATGCATTATGAACGTTATACTCCAGACAACAAAGAAAAAAGCAATGCAAACAATGTTTACTTATCATTATAATATGAGAAAATAACATCCAAAAAATGAATAAATTGTGACTTAAAAGTGTGGCGCATTGTGCTGCGCATTATGAACAATGCTCTTTGTTCTACAATTAATGACAGGCAACTTAATAACAATTATAATCTAAAATGATAATAAAACAACACAATACAAACATCCATCCATCCATTTTCTTACACTTATCCGGGGCATAGCCGCGGGAGACGCAGCCCAGTGAAGCCCAGACCTCCCTTTCCCCCCGCCTCCTCCTCCACCTTACCCCTGACTCCAGCACTTTCTGGTCACAGATGGCTGCCTAACATTTAGGACAACCATTTATGGCATTGGGTATCAATTAAAATCTTAAAAATTAGGCTAAATGACTAGTACATCTGGTACAGACTAGTGACATGCTACCGCTAGTCATCTAGTCGACTAGTCGTATACCTACTGACACTTTTGTGACTGCAACACTGACTGGCTGCTCAAAGATGAGAAATACTAATTATGTACTAACAAGTGCAGCTACTACACCTACAGAGTTTGAGTACATTCATAATCAACAAATACTCTTAAATCCCACTTTAAAAATTCTTTAATATCAAGTCTGCCCTTTTTGCTACATCTTGCGAGAAAAGAGAAAAATAATTTTTCCAGTAATATGAATAAAAAGTATGGAATAGAATGAAATCAATGGAAGTCAATGTAGCATTTGAAGACAGGACTAGTCAACTACTCTAAAAGACAGAAAACCTCAAAACATTTCAAACTGAGCACACTGGACAAACAAATCATTTGTATTTGTTAGTTTTACTCCTCATTAATAAAATCCTGTTCAAATGTCAGTGAAATGTGTGGCCTGCAATATACAAGACTATAAAAAAGTCTGTTTGGGGCGACTGTGCCTCTGGAGTAGAGCTGGTCATCTACCAATTGAAAAGTCAGTGGTTCACTCCCTGGCTTGTTCAGTCTTCATGTCAAAGTATCCTTGGGCAAGATACTGGACCCCATGTTGCCCCCAATGCATCCATTGGAGCATGAGTGTGAAAGTTAGACAAGATGCTTAGGCACAGGGGAAAAAAGGCTCTTCCATGAATGTGAGAGATTAGGTAAATGAGGCTGTAGTAATATTTGGCGTGTGGAGTTTAGTTAAGCAACAGTTTTCTGTTAGCAGTTCCTACATGCATCAGCAGATATAAGGATTTATACACATCTCTAGTAGTTAACTTTAAGCTCCATTTACAGTGCAACTAAAACCTTGTAGTAATAACCTGTAGGATTTTAGCCCATGAGTACACAAGTTAGAAAAAAAAATTTGGACTGAAACTGTTGCAGCAAAGAGATCTGTGTGGACTGCTGATTAGACAAAAGAAGCTGAAGATGTCTCAATCGCTGGTAAAAATCAAAATTTTCTAGAATATTACATATTATTTCTTTAACCAGCACAAATTAATATTTCCATCCACTTATCCTATTTATCAGAGAAAAGCAAACATTCATTTTTGGCAGGTGAGGAGAGACACTGCTTTGTTGGAGATAGAAAGAACCGCACTGACAATGAGGGGAGTTCTTTGGGAGGGAATATTTTCTCTCTCAGGAAACAAGAGTTAACTTGTTTAATTGGAGTTCACATTCCAGCTGAGACACAAATATGGAATCTACTCACACCAGGGTTGAAGCGGCGTCAGTTATTAAAGCTGATCTACACAGCAGTCTTTAGTAGTCCAAATATTGTGGAGGTAATGGGACCCACTTATTCAGAATTTACAGCATGAAACCACTGCTTTTTCATTCAAATAGGACTCATTACATAATTATAATTGAAGCAGAACAATTGTAATTCTCAGAAATACTCCAGCTTTTCAGAAATTAAAATCATTCCTAACCAAATTTAACGAAAAAATAAACTAAATATTTTAATATGCACTTTGTAATACACTGTTACAGCACAATCAAAGCATTGTACAATAAATCATGCACCAAATGATTAAAAAAATATATTTCCAACATATTGCATTTTTTTCAGCTAACAAAATTTATTTAATTTCTTCAGTGTTCAAAATAGAAAGAATAAGGCTATTGAAGTCCAGCCTGGAAACTGGCAGTTATTATTCTACATGCCAATTTATTCAATTTAATGTGTTTTTATATAGCAAGGTTCTTTCTATAGTAACAAAATCCTTATAATGTTAGAGAAACTCAACTCAGAAACTCAGAGTTCCCTAATTGTTGGCCTCAATGAAGAAAAATCCCTACTTCCACTCCTGGCAGTTCCGCTGGGCTGTAGGTGAGGAGGAACAGCTAGCAGCAGCTAGCACCAGAGCTAATACAGCGTGCAGAAGGCTAAAAATAGAGGGACAGCAGTTTCACAGTGCTACGCCAACAGTTTCTATTTGTATGTTTTTCAAAGATTTTTGACTTAACTCCAATTTGTGGTCAAGATGAGCTGACATGACAGTGCTTTCCCTCTTTCACTCACTCACTCATTATGTTAAGTCAGACCTAAGAAACTAAAAGGATGTTGGTTTGGTCTAACTTTCGTAAGCTTTTACAAATGGTGTTGTTGATGCTATTTATCATTTCACTTCAGCTGTGCCCTGTTAGATTCACACATGTAACAAGATTCACACATGTAACAGGGAAAAAGAAGAAAGTATTGCAACACAAGTACTGGATCAGTACTAGTATTCACAACCACATCTGAAATTCTCTGTCACTTGTAGTGTTTGAATCAAAGGCTAAATGTTAAATTCTTGGGTAGCTATGTTAGTGGATACAAGGGCTGTCCCTTTGAAGCTCCAGAGGGATACATTTCACCTACTAGCTTTATTGCCCAGCAAATACACTGTGCACAATCAGGTCACAACAGCGCTGATTGCACCCACTTACGACAATGGTTTTGATGCACTGAAGCATCTCAGAAGTTTAAACTCAGTTTTATGTCACTAAAAATAGGCCCAGGTGTTAGTTTTTTTAACAAAATCTGCACAGAACAGATGACTGGGGCTCCCGGTGTGAACCTGTGCAAGGGATGGAGCAAAACTGCATCATAGATAGATCATCAGACCTACACCAGACATACTCTGTGGGTTAGTCTCAATGACTTGTAAATAAACATAAAAAACATTTGAAATAATTTTATTCCTGTTGTTTTATACTAAAATGAAAGCAGCAGACTACGCCAGCCACCACTTGACTTCTGACATTGTCTTACCTTAGTTGTATTGTAATATATTGGATATATTGGATATATTGTAAGCCTTTCACATGGTCATGAATCACTGTCCCAGTGTAAGAACTGGAGATTGTTTATATATGTTGTACTGTTACACCCCTAAAGGACTGCTTTGATTAAATGGCTTACATTGCATTAGGTAAGAATGTTGTATTGTTCGTTCTTAATTCAGGAACTGTTTCTGTAGTAATGTATTTAAAATAAAAAGAAAACAATCAGTCAAATACTGATATGGATATCAACTTGCAATGGTGGGCCACAGTCATTTGGGCTAGCTCTTATGGATACAGCAGACGAGAAGAGGAGTGGCATAAATGCTATACCATCTGGAAAGAGTTAGCTAGCTGCTGAACGAAAGGAACAGAATGAAGAGAGAAAAGATGAAAACCAGCTCAAACTTCTCTGCTCCACTCTAGTGAATTGGAGATCAGGCTCTTTTCCTGAACAGCGCTAGACAATAGAGTTCTTTTATTCCTAGATGTGCAAGAACTGCAGTAGGATCTCCAGACAATGATCATGATAGCCCATTCATATAATCAAAACTTAAGCACATTTATAGTTTCATTTTGCTTTATCCCAGTATATACGTGGTCTCTCTCTCAATTTATGTACCAAGGATTTTCAATCCATTGTAAAAGGCAGAGCATAGTAGTTGATGTTGGGAGTCAGTTTGATCTAGCCTGCAGAAATAGAATGAATTTCCAAACTACACACCCTCTCGCTGCTTTCGTGTTATAGAAAATGGTTGTGATTGTGTATTAAGACTTCAGATGCAAAACCCTCTAAACCTGTTATGCTAAATGATTTGATTAGCAAATAGTATGCGTGGAACGCATTCCGTCAATCTCTTAATTTTTGACAGAGGTGGCATTTAGCAGCTGAAGTCTTCACATATACCATGTTTTTAACTTCCATTAGTAATTTTATTAATAAAAACATGACCCAGCAGCACCGGCTCTGGTACACAGTGATGGTAGTTTAGTTTCAAAGTGAACTTTTTGTCCTGGAGGAAAAATTATGCTTTTTCTGTTTATATTTCATTGGCAGCGAAGCTGACCAGTGGACTCCAGCAAGAAATCCACAGAAAGCAATTATGGCCCATAGTTTCTCCAGTCAAAGGTCATTCCACTGTTACATCCTTACAGTGGAATTATTTTCCTGTCCACTTCAACTCAACATATCTGCGCACATTTGTTCTAATCTAATCTGTATGATGTTCAGTCCACACCATCACACAGGGTGATTCCACTCTATGCTACTCCCTATGTTAAAGACACTCAGCAGGTCAGTCATTAGGTAGCACAGTAAACCCATATTTCATTATGCATCTTCACTGATAGCTACTCAGCTGCACAGAAGTCATTTTTGCATCTGTAAAGTGGTGCATTGCATTACCAGACTGTTGACAAAAAATCATGTAAATGTCATGGGCACCACTGCATTGTATAATGCATTCCGTTCAACTCTGTATGATGCTATTCTGTAACCATATTGTGTTTATTCTATTAGATGGTACACTAATGTATAATACTGCAGTCACTGAACATGGAAAACAATCTGTCTTATGTATTAAATATTCTGTATCTGTATGAATTGTATTCTCTGTATAATCTTTAAGTCTACATTGTCTGGAGGTATTTTATGTTCTCTGATTCCGTGTTGCTATAATCTGGCACTGAAGGAGTTAAGTTCTGTGCAGCGGGTGAACTCAAAAGAACTGGCGTTCACGTGGCTAAGCCGCTGTTGCTATGGGAGAGAGGCCAGACAGAGGAGAAAGCAACTCCTCTCTCAGTCTTACACATTCCCATTTTCTCTCATTCTCTTTCCCTCCTCCTTTGCTCTTTCCCTCCCTGCCAGAAAGCCTGGCTGGAAAACCAAGTGCCTAATGAGAGTACACAGCTCTCGCTCTCTCTACTCAATCCCTTCATTTTTCAAATAACAGTCACTCTCCTCCCTTCATCTCTCTCTCCATCCCTCTCTCTGGTTTTCACTTTGTATTTTGGTATGCCAACTAGTGAGTCATGCACCAACAGCAGAAGGCCAGGCTCAATATGCCAGTGTGTAGATTTAAAGGACATAATAGCAGCCAACCAATCTCTGCTAGCTTGTTTTTCTCTGAAAGCTTGTGGGCTTTCATAATCATATTTTTTAAGGGTTTGAAAAAGCAAATTTCATCTATTTTGATTAGCAGGAATTAAGGTCAAGACTATTTTAAAGATCAAATCAAGGAGCTTGTGATCAGACACAAAGTACATATGCCTTAAAACCACTAAAATGTAAACTTTAAATTTAATGAAAACAATGCTGAAGGACATGAAGCTTAGCTAAATCAAATACAAAATATGAAGCACAGTGTACTACTGCCAATCCTCTAAATTAAACTGACAGATTATGCTTTACAAAGAAATCCATCACTGCTTATAAAAAAAAAAAATTAAGAGTCTGGTTCAGTTTTGTTGGCTGATATCAGCCAATTACAAATCAGTGTGATATGTGATCGTCTAATAGAAATAAAAACAGCAAAGGTGGCAACATCCATAAATTAGAGGTTCCAAACTATTAAAATAACAGCAATGCACTCCCCAAGACAGTCAGTCTTAGACATACTGCACATAGCTGGAGTGTAGACAGTTTGTTGATCAGAAGTCTTGCGAAGGTCAGAGGCAGAGAACACCTTGAGCATTTCCTGGTCTAAAATGCCTTTCAGTGGTTAAGAATTCAAACTCAATTAATGAGCAAATAACAGATCAGCAATCAAATGTTAAGAAACTAAAAATCAAGTTACAGTACACCCTGTCTTCAGATACATGTCCAAGTTTTTCACCTAGAAACTGGGCCATGTTTCAGGATACTTAAAAATACTGCACAATTTGACACTGCAGTACATACAATAACTTACAAATAGCATACCCAATAACTAAAAGCTTACTTTTACATTGTGTGTTAGTGATACTAGGAGTCATAAGGTCTGAAAATAAACATTTTACAGAATTATATTTCCTATAGAATTTTATCTGAAATACATTCAGATTGTTGATTTTCTGGCTTTCATTTCGGAGCTGCCTAAAATCACTGGGGGTCAAGAGCAAACGTGGGGTTGTTTAGAAAATATTGTCACATAGTATGGCCAGCAAAGCAACTGACTCGACTGTTTCCAGTTCTCTCACCACTGTTTGAAGCACAAGTAGAAGAGTAGCATCACTGCTGAGCAGACAGTGGTGCTAAATCAAAAGATGCCCCAGTTTTAATCCATGAAGACACTAAGCCAAGTAAAATTTAGAACAATGACAGTATAGTTTGTGCTTTCCATGAAACAGTATAAAGTACCAGTCCAAATTTTGGACACACTCACGAGTCTGTCCAAACTTTTGACTGGTACTGTATATACATACATGTAAGACATGACAAGAATATCTGCCAAAATACAGAACCAGGCAAAAGTTTGGATACACTTGCCCATTGAAATGAATAGTACTTCTGACTTTTTTGGGAGGAAGAAAAAAAATAACTTGGGGTTGCTGGTCGCATTTTGCTTTCTGTAGCTACGCAAACTCAAATGTGAGCAGGGCTGTCGTGAGATCACACTTTCCATAAATTATAATGTGTGATCTACCAACATTGTGTTGAGAGAGCATCATGAAGAGTGGAGGAGAGACAGGTGGGCAATATTAAGCTTTAATTAAAAAAGAAAAAAAAGGCAGAAATATACTCCCATTTTCTTTTATTTCATGATAGAGATGGATCAATATAGCTACCATACACACACTCTTTGAAGTGCGCAAAAGTCTGAGGATTAACTTGTGTGGTTAGGTGCACACACCACCACCGAGACACTTGTGTTTCAAGCACTGGTTAAATGTGGAAATTTGACAAACTATACTGAGGCAGACTAAAGTTTTGTCTTGAGAGCTAGCTAACTTTATTATCATCAATCCAACATCATTGTCCAATGGGCATTACCCTAAACTTAAACAAAGCATAAAATCTGCTACATTTTAAAAAAAGAAAAGAAAAAAGAAAAAGCAGCATACATAAAAAGCATCCAGCATCCACTTAAGCCTTTTCTATATATAAAATATT
Source organism: Bujurquina vittata (assembly GCA_015106715.1). Classification (NCBI taxonomy): domain Eukaryota; kingdom Metazoa; phylum Chordata; class Actinopteri; order Cichliformes; family Cichlidae; genus Bujurquina; species Bujurquina vittata. The sequence goes on from VUQK01031186.1 coordinate 17,144, forward strand.
AGAAATATAGAAAATATTAAAACATGCAAATAAAAAAAGAAGTATAATGATTTAAAAAAAAAGAAAAAACATTTTATTGCCTAAAATGAAATAACATAGCATTTCTTCAGTGAATGTGAACCAGCTGTAGCTAAAACTATTCCACTTGAGGAGTTTTGGGTAACATATTTACAGACAAAGGTTTTATCTTAAATTCAAAGTTATATATTTTTTGTACAGTTTTGGCTTAATTCCTGCTGTGAATATGTTGTTTTTTCAGCAAATGGCCTTTTTTTCTAGTTTGTACTCCAGTTAAATAATCGATTACTAAATTAGTTGTTGATTATGTCAGTAATCGATCCATCACAATGAATCAGATTAATAATTTCAGCCCTATTCTTCTTGATTCACATCTTTTCACTCTGTTTATACACTACTCTGCATTTAATCAGTATTCACATCTGGTTCTCTTTCACAACATGTCTTTTATTCTGGCTCCCTCCCCTCACCCCCAACTGGTCGTTCCCTGAGCCCAGTTCTGCTAGAGGTTTCTACCTGTAAAAGTTTTTCCCTTTTCCACCGTCGCCAAGTGCTTACTCATAGCAGGTCATCTGATTGTTGGGGTTTGCGCCGTATTATTATTATTGGGTGTTTACCTTACAATATAATCCACTGTTCATCTATCCACAAGTTTCTGCAAGAGGTTAAGTAGGCTGCCATGACAGATTGCTACTTCCGGCTCTATGCTTCCGGTCAGAGTTAATGACAAAATTTGTTCACTTTGTGCTGGAACAGGTGGCTTTATTAGTTGGAACATGAGCTCGGGTTCAACTTGTGCTGTTGTTGGTTGTCACAACATCAGTCTGTACATTTTTTCAAATTATTTTATTCTGTATATTTGTTCGTTTTCCCCAACATTATACTACCCAGTTGCACATCCTATTACTGTATTTTTCCTTATGTTTTAAGTTTTCCTTTATTGTATAGCCTCTTATTTTTTTTACATTATCTACAGTGTGACACTACAGCATACACAGAGTTTTAACAATGCGTGGCTTCCACATGTAATCAGTAGGAGTTAGCAAGCTGACAGCTGCGTGTCTTCTAAGTGTCGGTGCTAAGTGCTTAGCTTGGCTAATGCTCTTGCTCGGCTGTACAGCTGCTTTAAGGGAAATAAAGTTGCCTGGTTTTTTCAGTGTTACTTTATTGATTTTATTGCTTTGAAGGTAATTATACGCCGTGGTGCTCTCATAATTACCGCCATCAAAACCTTCGGGAAAAAAATCAAAGTAATTCTAATTGATAATGTAGCTAATGTAGCTAACTTCGGGCCATAATTTCATGTCATCTACTCAGTCAGTGAGAAGTGTGAGGGTGAGGCACTGTTACTGAATTGTCCTCACTGCTTTTTAAAACATCCTTGCAATGGCATTACGCCAGGTAAAAGAAACAGCAGAGTAAAAATGCTTAAACAGCAAGTGTGTTGCCCCACAATGCGAACTACAGCGCAAGCGGAAGAAAACAACCGCCATCTGCTATGAATTATGGGTAATGGTGGAAAGTCAGGAATATTGTGGATAGTAAATGTAGGCTGTCAGTCCACTGTTTACCTCAGCTGTTAATGTGGGTCCACATCTTTCGTAAGGCTAGCTTATAATCAGCTGTTGTTTAGCCGGCTCTTTGCCAGTTGTCTGGAGACAGGAGGGTCATCTGTTTGATTTTATGACAACTGCTTGCTAGTGCTAATTGCTGCCAGTGCTAATAGTGAAAGTGAACCGGTGAAATTCTCAGCCCAGCAGAGTGGGCGATCAACCACTGGCTAGAACCCTGATACAATATTCTTTTCTATTAAATAACCTCAAATTATTTACAATTTCTTTAAAAGGCTGTCAGGATAACATTTATCAGCTCATTAGAAAACACTATTTTGCTAGGTAATCTTTAGGTGCTAGCATTTAGTTTTATATAAAATATTGCTGCAGAATAACCATAACACCCAGGACAGTGCATCATCCTCCTGCATCACAAAAAAGAACAAACCTGACAACAGCACAAGCATGACATGGTGCCATGTCCATGCCCCAGCGGGTCCAAGCTGTATTGGCAGCAAGAGAAGGAGTCCTATGCAAAATAAGGCAGGCAGTTTTGATGTATACACCAATTGGGCAAAACAACAACAACACAAGGAAATAAGAGAAAACACAGCAAAACAGCCAACTGGAAACAAAAAGGTGGAAGGGTTCAGTAGCTAGGACAGCAAATCTAGCTGTCTGCCATACAGTGGTGTTAGTAGCAAAAGATACTGCCACACATAATGAGGTTTATATTTTTCATCATGGTCTTATCAAGTGAGTATGGTCTCTTTCTTTCCTTTGCTTCCAAAGAACTAAGTGTTTTGATCCTGTTTAAAATTCATCTGGCGAGACTATCAGCATGCCAGCCGTCATTCTAATGACTCGTAGTGTCCCACTGGCACAGCGCAACCACATTTAATATAATGAATTAGTAGATGACAAGATAAACTGAATTACGTTTCAGGGTCAACTGGTTTCAGTTAGGACAGAAGACAGGAACATCATACAGACAGGTTAGGAACCATTCTATCAGCTGAAGCTTACTCCAACCTAAGATATGAACAACCAGGATTACAGGTTCACTTCAGGTGGTGGACAAGCAGTACACTTCACTCAGCCTGTGCTCCAAAAATAAATTGAATACAACAGAAGCAGGTGACTTCTCATTTTCTATGCAAAAGAAAAGATGGACACATACAAGCCAGTATCCATCAATCCATTTGGGAGATGCTCCAAACTGAATAAGCACAATCTCCTCATTACTCACTACACAAAAATAGCTTCCCTCACATTCTTTGGTAAAATAGTCTCGTTAGATGGCCCAGCCAGTATTCCCTGACAGCAGTGTTCAAAAATACACAAGACAGCTTTAGCGCTGGACTGAAATGGATCTGGAGTTCAATTTATGAAGACACCTTTTACTATTAGTAAAGTTGCTTTTAAGAGAATTATAGTATTCCATGGTGGCCTTGATCTATACTAATGATTTTAATCCCAGGTACACAAAAGTTTGGACACACTCACCCATTCATATGAATGTGTGACTGTGAGAATTTAAGAAAAATATCATGGACCATGGAAATTTTAGACATAAATGCAAGCTCAGGTCAAAACCCCTCAGTCAGAACTGTATAGTATTTCATTTCCTCCTCTATCTCAAATCAGCAAAGCAGGAATTTTCATTCAGAGCAGCCGTGATCACAGAGGTGGTTAAACAATGTGATGGAGATAGCAGTCAGACAAATTAAGGTTTACTCATTCCATATTCAGGCACAGTCACAGTCTGCGCTTCCTCCCTGAATGCTTTACTAAAAGACTGGGTTTACTGTTGAGGAAAACCCAAACAGTTCAGCATACTCGTGATTATCAGTAACTGTCATCACACCAATATAGTAAACCAAATTCATATTAAAAAGGACAAAATAATATGGGCTAATTTTGACATTTACAGATCTAAGCAGTTTGGCCAGAAGTTAATTAGGTGCACAAAGAAGGTACAAAGGCCACTTAGCTGGCCCTGGTATTAATAGGGACTGTGTAAATGCATTATGTAGTTTCTTCTAAGCAATCTACTGAAATCACATTCTGACCTAATAATGTAGATGCAGATGTTGACTCATGCCTATGGTGAGAGGATCACAGAATGTTTTCCAGAAAGCCCACCCTTGCACTGTTATCCTTTAAATGGATACTGACTGGGTGGTAAGTATTTCATTATTGAAAACCATATCCATTATTGAAAACCTTCCTGCAGAGTGAAAGCAGGTCATGAGGCTGGTTAATGTGGAGCCAGTTTATTACTTTACACTCTAGGTCACACAAAAATCCCATTATGTATTGATTTAACTAATTTTAATAAGTTTTGGAATAAAAAGTGTCGAACTCATACCTTTTGGGAAGAAAAAAACATCGAGATATATATCCTATATTACCATTCAGCAAAAAAATACTGAGATTCTTTTTGGTCCATATCGCCCAGCCCTATGATAAACAACTCAGACACCTTAGAGCATAAGCTTTCAAGTCACTGAGGAAGAGAGTTATAAAAGAAGATAGCTCAGAAGAACAGCGCTGCAAGGAGGTGTGGGGAGGGTGGCCAATGGCCAACGAGTCAATCTGCAGGAAGCTGCTGTGCATCACTTGTTCTCCTGTGAGAGATGTGTTCAAATGTTCTTCACAATGCAATGTCCATCTGGAGATGCCAAAGCAACCCATCAACAGCAAATACTATAACCTTTGCTAACAATAGCTAGTGATATTTTTAACACTAAACAAGTCACATATTTTAAGTTGGCATTCATATCCACAGTTGCCATTGGAATAATTGGTTTTCCCAGCACACCTGCTAGTTAGCAAGTAATCTACTGTGCTGGCTCACAGTAGTTGGCAGATAAGACTGAAGTCACACACCAGGCCAGTTTTTGTGCACAGCTGAAAAAAAAAATCTTGGTGCCATTTCTGTATACCACAAGGAGAGCAGTGTCTGAAACTAATGTAACATAAACTGTGTAATACTTTTAAAATTACATAGTTAAAATCCCATAGTTAAACCCCAAGACAAGTGGGGGTTAAATTACACATTAAATATTGCATAAAATAGTAGATATAATAGTCAGATATTGTGGCCCTCTCCTTATGCAGCCCAGCTACATCTTTTCTAGCAAGCTGGGTGGGACTGTCTGTTCACACAACCTATTCCTATTAATAAAAAATAAATAACTAAAAATGTAAAAACAAAAACAAACAAAAAACTCCACATGGGACAGCATTTGACTAAAGCTTGTTAGTCCAGCAAACCACCAGTGCACCCGACTCAAGCACCCTCTCCTCCACACAGTCCTCCTTTATAAAGTTTAAAAGTTGCTCTACGAACCATAGAATTACAGTCAGTGAAGCTAGCAATCA
>VUQK01031187.1:2914-24484 GCA_015106715.1 Bujurquina vittata
TTGTGGGCGGGTGGCGGTTGGCTTAAAAGACACACCCCCCCCCCCCCCGGGGGGGGGGGGGGGGGGGGCTTCCCACAGGCCCGCAGACAGACCTCAGATCGCTGCGCAACGACGCACTCTCACTGGTGCGACTTTATTTTCACTAAGCAGCCATTATCCCCGTGCGTCCGAGTTTCATTTTCTACTTGAAAAGTTTTATTCAAATGTGACATTAGCGTGCAGATTGCGTTTCAAACACTCGTTTAATGGATTTACTGACACAGTTGTGTCAATAAAGCGCTCTTCTTTTTTTTTTTTTCAAAGCGCAATTTTCGCTTGGGAAGCTGCCATTCTGAAACCGGTAAAACAATCTCAAGTACTCTGTTGGCACAGTTTCCACATGCTTTTTGGGGGGAGGACACAAACAGCATTTCCACTCCGCTCTAAAGGGCCACTTATTTTATTGTCTGAACAAATAGAAAGCGGGTTTTTATTTTTTTTTTCAGCTTTTACTGGCCACACACACACACACAGGCGTTATAAAACATTCGTTTCATAGCTTCCAGTGTTGTACATGCGCACCCTGCTGTGTAAGTGCTAGTTTGAGTTCACGACTCAGTGCGCCACGTAGTGGTGCTCACGGGGAAAGCTCCACAGACCGTCGGGATCCACGGGGGTCGTTTTCATGCGATATTTCAAGCACTGCGCTCATGAAGCTGCAGATCGCGGTGCGTTTACGGCGCATCAAGGCCATCAGGTGAACTTTTGTGTCCAGCAGTGAGGCAGACGCAGGCTGAGCTCAGCCTGGTAGTTGAACTAATCCTTCTTTATAACAACAGCAGCACCGAGGAGGCTCGTCTTGAGTGCCACGGGGGGCTCAGCGAGAGGATTGTAAACTGCACTAAGACACTAAACAGTCACCGCTGCTCTTCACACTGTGGCTTCTGTTCACTAACAGCTTGATTAATTCCAGCCGAAAAGGCCGGCTGAACTCCATCTCGCCTCCTTCAAAGTTTACACACACTGTGTGAAGTTGGATTTTTCTTCAAACTGCTGAGAGCACAATGTGAAATTGCTTCAATAAAAGCAACAGTTACATGGATGAGGAGAAAATGCTTTCTCGCATGATGAGATCTCCCCCTTTCTTTCTTATTGGACCAGGAGGCACGCGTTTGGGGGTGAGAGGGACTTAAAACAACGTGAAAGTGAAAGGGCATGGGGTAGATATCACATCAAATTATCACATCAAATGCGTTGTGCAGTAAATCAAATCAAATGCTTTTCTGAGTGGTTAAGTGGTTCACAGAGCTGCCTCAGAGAAAGATCGCTTCAATATGTTCTCATCCACCAAGATCTTTAATATGCCGTGTTCTCCAGGAGCGCCTGTTGCATGTTCAGCTCTTAGCTGCCCTTCCCCTCTGCCATGTGATGCTGGGTAGGTGGGCGCTCATCGGATTTCTGATGAACGGTACATGAAGCATTTTATCCCCGTCAGTAGCTTTGGGTGCATCTTCATGCGTGGAGCTGCTGACATCAACATGTGTGAAAGAAAATCCGGCTCTGCACTGCACTGAACCCGACACTCGGGTGCTCCACAGGCTGGTCTCCACACAAAGATGGATGTAGCCACCATGATGTGACCTGATACACAGTTTGACTCTAAGTACAACTCCTGCTTTTATAGAAGTTTTGGCAGGTTGCTGATGGTCACCTAATTAAGTTCATATTATTAGCATCAGCCGGCTGCGTCTTACCGTCTTAATTCCAATGGAAGCAGTGAGAACTTTATATAATTTTCATGTCCCAGAGCACTCAGTTTGTCTGATTATAACCAACTTGTTTAGCAAGTTGAACCCATGTGGCTGCATCACATACTTATAAGGGTAACTTGAATTTCACTCACCAAGAACGATGCAATCCGAGCTTTTTGGATCATACTTAACCTCCATTATCCGTCAGATAATAATAACACCGGAATTAGCTCAGGCAAAATCTAATAAACAGCTAGCAGCATGGCAATATAATTTAAACTGGTTACAGTTACATAAAATTTGAGCCTATATCCAGTTATTACAAAGCCGGAAATTAGCTTTAGAGTCCAAAACTGTCTTTGTAGACGTCTGTAAATATGTTTATTTGTGCTGTAAATTGGGGCATTTTAACATGGGAGTCTGTGGGGGCTGACTCGGGTTTGAAGAGAGCCTCAAGTGCCCACTACAGGAACTGCACTTCAGCGCTGTTTCTACTTATAAAGTCGAAAGTTTCACCATTTTATCCTCTTATGCAGTGCGATCATTGTGCCATCACTTAGCCAAGAGAAACAACAGCAGCTCTATAAAGATTTTTTTTGAAAAAGAGAAAACTATGATACGGAAGTACAGAGATCACGAATACAAGCTGCACAAATGAGTTTCCCTGGAAGGCTGGCTGGCCTCTCCCTTAGAGATAAGGTGAGGAGTGCGGCCATCCGGGAGGGGCTCAGAGTAGAGCCGCTGCTCCTCCTCATGGAGAGGAGCCAGTTGAGGTGGCTCGGGCATCTGATTAGGACGCCTCCTGGCCGCCTCTTGGGTGAGGTGTTCCGGGCATGTCCCACCGGGAGGAGGCCCCGGCGTAGACCCAGGACACGCTGGAGAGATTATATCTTTCGGCTGGCCTGGGAACGCCTTGGGGTCCCTCCTGATGAGCTGGTGGAGGTGGCTGGGGAGAGGGAAGCCTGGGCTTCTCTGCTTAGGCTGCTGCCCCCGCGACCAGGCCCCGGATAAGCAAAAGAGAATGGATGGATGGATGGAGAAAAAATATAAATGATATCTGTTTACCTATTTTGACACCAGACAGCAGCTAAAGACAGACAGTGTGAGGAATAACAGGTAGCTGGGAACTAAACTGAATGAAGGAAAGTCATCAGTGGTGCATTTGAAGGTTAAATAACTTTCCCAGGGTCATGGGGTCTGTTTCTGGAATTGTATTTAAATAGAGAGCACATGTTGAAAATGCTTATGCTACGAGCCGTGGGCCGGTGTCACGTTAGCTTTAATACTGAACTAAAATGAATTTAAAGAGGTTCGTGTCCACAGCACAGCAGTAAAGAAGAAGGTCCAAGGAGTAACTCCAGAGAAAACAGCCTGGATCGGCAGGCTAATCCTGAGGCCTGACAACCCCGAGAAGGACACGACTTGTTTTTATAAGGAATATTCTTTCACAGTATCTAAGGTCAGACATTTTCAAACCACCTCTACGAAACAAAAACTTCCTGGATAACCGAAATAAGCCCGACTCCACTCGCATTGTCGTTATGAAACATCTCTCGGTTCCTATAACTGGCACAGAACCACATGTCAATACCCAAGTCATGGGAAAAAAGATCGCTCAGCAGCACCGTGCTCGTGTTCCCGTAGGCTTTGTTTACAGTAAATCCGCCTTACACCGTGTTTGCTTTGGCTTTCTGGTGAGCTCATTGTTTGGGTACAAGCGTGCGCGCCTGTGCACGTCTAGCAAGCTCATCAGCTTGCGCACACGAACCGGCTGGTCGAGTGATTTGTGTGCGCGTTTGAGTGCATGCTTCTTTTGTGCACGTGCACGCATGTGTGTGCGTGTGTGGCTGGCGATCCACCTCACCCAGGCAGACTAATCCATGAGTTATAATCACCTCATCTCCCCAGCTAAAGTGCCTGTCCTACTTCATTTATGCCTGATACACGTCCGTGTTCCCCAAGACAATGGAGTCGTTATAAATTAGGGTCAGCGGTGCTGCCAGCACAACACGCAGCATCCTAATGTCTTCATGGCCTTATGAGTCGACTGTCTCACACACACACACACACACACATCCATGGCCAGCAGAGCGAGGGTGCAGATTGTTCAGCTTTTTTTTCCCCCCTGTTGTTTATGAATGCAATCTGCAATAAAGCAGCACTATCAAAGTGCCACTGAGTGTTTATGTAGTGACACAGGCATTACAGCCCCCCCCCCACCCCCCCCCCCCCCGCCCCAGTCCTCTTCCATTAGTAGCTGGTAAACACACTGTAATCACGTTGTGCTCTGTAAAGAAAAATCCATTTCAATATTTCTATCTCGCAGCCAAAGAAATAAACAAATTGCTTCTTTTTATTACTAAAAGTTAAATATCTGCTCCAACGACTCGAGTCCTTTATGGTTTGCTGATTAATTCGGGCTTTGTGCATGCAGGGCTCAGAGGTCTTTCTTGAAATCACGACAAAATCCCACTTTATAGTATATGATGCAAAAAAAAAAAACCCAAAAAACTTAACAGCAGAAACGGCTAAAGTGAAGCCAATGAGGACGTGCCTTCTTTTAAAAGCCACCAGGGGGCGATAGCTGTGGTTGCAAAAAGACTTCCCGTCCTATAGAAGTCTATGGGAAGACAAACCTGAGCGTGGGGTCTCACAGCCAGCTCACGTCCTCTCTCCTCATATCCAGCTTCAAAACATGACGACGGCGATGGCGAACCTGCTCATCGAGGGTTCGGGAACAGGACTTCATAAACGAATGGTGACATCACAGCTCGAGAAATCTTTTCTGCCACTGACTCTTGTTCAGAGCTTCTGGTACTCCAGGTGCTGACAATCAGGCTTGCAATCACTGGAGGAAATGTAATGCAGAGCGATATCGAGGCGAGAGTCTGCAACCAGAGGCAACCCCACATCTCCACAGTCTGGGACTGAACTCTTTCCTCCAAGATGACACGCTCGCCCCCACAGAGCGGGGTTTTCTACCGCCAGAATTTTGGAGTGGAAAAGGATGGGATGCCATCTGACAGCAGCGTGTGAGCAAGCTGGTGACCTGCAGGAGGAGGAGGTGCCAGGCTGCTGTGGCTCTGTTTGGTTCTTCCACATGCTGCTCAGGCCCGTTTGTTAAATCCATTGTTAAATTGTCAATATGGGTTATTGCTTCAGACTTCAGTCCACCAAACAAGAGCCATTAGCAGAACAAGCTGTACTTAGACAATGAGACCTATTTTGCATATTTCAGCATATTGGGATTGCTTATTGTCAGACACTAGCATGAGAGAGCTAAAAAAAACTTGTCTTTAATTTTCATGCACTTTTCAGTGTCTGGCAGACAGCGAGGGAGAGAGAGACCGAAATAAATCTTCAAACACATCAATATGATGCACAACCATTGTTTCATTGGATGCTATATTTGATTATACGCTCAGAAAGGTATCAACTAGACACTGAGATCATGCAGCTGATCATGACTCCATTCATAAAGTTTACGAATCTCAATCGCATACAATAAAATTACGGGTAAGCATCTATGTTAATGGCTACTTTGCTAAGGCTTGTGTGGGAGTAATTTGAATGTTTCATTAAATCGTTCTCCGTGTGACAGGAAAAAGAAAGATAAATAAAAGAAGTGCTCGTTTCAGGTCTTCAGGCAGAACTAGTTTGGATTTAAACTCTTCAAACCTTGCCTGGTTTCTCACCTCTGCACAGATTTTCAGTTTTTACAGTATGAATCAAATTTATGCACTTATTTTGTGGTGAAAGAAAGCAGAGGACGTTTCTTTTTTTCGCAGTTCAAAGGCACTCACACATAGAAATAATGCAATCCCTTGGCTCTGCTGTTAGTTCCTTACAAAACCATTCTCCAAGGACCACAGAAGCGCATGCTGAAGTTTGTTCAGGGGCATTTCTTTCTTACCTAATGAATGTTACCCATCAGCTTTTATTGCCTGACATCACTTACTGTCCTTTTTAATATATATAGTTATTTCAATAACCGAGCCACATGCAAGCTCTTTGCTGTGAAGGTGCACGTCCACAGGGACAGTCAGTTCCACACTTAGCACTCGCTGTCTGCGTGAGCAGTCATGCAGTGCATTCTTGTGGTGTCGCATTGCATTTTGAGCACGGGGGTGTCGAGTTGCACGCTCCTCATTTACATAAAGTTTAGGCCTTGGCTACGTCGTGCGCAATGGGTTGCGGCTCGAGATGTCTGGAAAGCCACGGAAAAGTTTGGATGGTTTTGGATCTGAAACCGAGGGGAGCATCCAGTCAGTTGCAACAGGAGGAGGCACCTGTGTGCAAAACGCCCCAGTGAACACATGCACTCACAGTAAAACACCGAGCAGCCAAATATACAAATGCATTTGGATTTTTTTTTTTTTTGTGCAATTTGAGCACAATGTGCTAAAAATACGTTAATACGGCGACCATTATTTTAATTTCAAACTGAGTGCTGAAGGAGCATAAAGAACAGAGACGTGCGTAACAGTCCAGATAATTGCAGGCTGGACTGCACCTCAGCCGCTAATTATTGATCTATAAATACATTTAAATGAGGTGTTAGTGGCAGCTCTTTGAGAGTGCAGATCGTGCAGCAGCTTGTTCTATACAAATTGACTTTTGGTAGATTTTTGTAATTTAGCCCAATAAAAAGTAACAGATGCAGCAAAGCACAATGCGGGGGGAATTATAGGATGTCAAGGTTAAATGTTAAAACTTCTCTGCCTGTTTTTAAAAGGAATTTGAGAGGGTCAGCTGCTGTTGTTGGAATAAACTGCTTTAGGGACACTCTGAAGTCATGCTTTCTATCCACTCTCGCTTCCTTTTACTTTCACCTTCTTTCTCCGTCCCTCTTTTCAAACTGCTTGCAATGCTGCGACCATCTCCTTATGGGAAAGTAAATGTTTATATCTCCCCCGAGGGACTGGTTTGTACTTCGGTCTCTCCTGCTTCGCTGCTCTGTCGAAAACGCCTGCCTGAACCTCGCCAGCTGGCCTCGCACCCTGCTGCACGTAGGATTTAAATGCTAGCGTTTGAAGAAGAATAGCCTCTAATAAAAGATTTGGACGCGGTGAAAAATACACAAATTAAGGTGAAATAGGAGTTGAGAAGGGGGGGCGGCGCGGGGGTGTGAGGAAGATGCATGATGACAGGTTGACTCAGACCCAGAAAGACGTGGGAGGTCTGAGTTATTCCTGTTGAATCTGCACTTGTAGGTCTGTGTGTGGCACCTGATTGAACTCTTCTGTATACGTGACCTCTGCAAACACAAATACACAAACTCACACTTGCACACAAAAGCCAGAGAGTCTGTAAATTCATACAAACACACACACACACACACCTCGTGTTTTTATGGAGGAAAAAAAACTTCTCCAACCATGTTTTCACAGTGATGTTTCCCTGCATGTAGGTAAGTAATGCCTGTGACCCGTGCAGCCCGCCTTGGTTAAAGTCATTCAGACTGAGGGCTGCTGACACTGGAATGCTTGCTATGTTGGTGGGGGAGGTTCTCACCAGATTTTCACATTTATACCAGCGGCACAAGGTGATGAAAGCACCCTTTGCTTATAGCCTTCATGAATCGCCTCCAGTGGGACAGTTTTCTGCTTTAATGTTGCCTTAACGTAACATCAAAGATGTGTGTGTGTGTGTGTGTGTGTGTCAAAGATGCCCCACGCCAGTTCACTGTTTGCACATGCATCCTTCTCACTGGACATAGACTGCCATCGCCTGCATATAAAAGCCTGAGATGCAGAGTGGATCTGAAAGTGCGCCATCGGACAGTAAAGACTTAGCCCCACCCTGCGTTATTATCTTTCTGGACACTAATGAGGACTGTAATTTACAAAATGAACGTTAAAATACATGAAGAACAAAAGTCCCTGACCCTTTTACAAAAGGAGGGCGTCTCTTTTTTGGTTGTGCCCTTGGCCCTCAGAGTTTCTCAGCACGGCGCTGATCCTTCAGCAGGACTGAACCGGATGAACTGGGAGGAGTCGCAGCTGTGGGTTACTGTTCCAAAGACTAAATGAGTGACTAAATGTCATGAAAATCGAAGCAAAATCTGCCTCGGGGAATTATATACTGTCGAGCTGAGAGTCCAGTGTGGATGTGCACATTGATCGTCCCTTATTGCCCTTTCGCTCAATATAGTCACTCCCATTCTCATAACATAATTTTGCCAGCCTGAAATTAGCTTATTTCTAAAGCCGCAGGAGTCTAGATTAGATTTGGGTGGAGGTATAATAACAGAATGGAAAATGGCTAAAGAGATTTACATATATTGGATTTTATTTTTGTCCGAGCGGCCAGGTCCAAGGCCCCGCTTGAAAAACAGCAAAACCTCTTTGTGCAACGCGTAAATAACACTTTGAGCGAGCTTTCTGCGCTAATTTATGTGATTAATTATACACGGCGCACTTACACCTCTCAGTTCATCCAATGAAAAATGTCTAGAAATTTTAATTCATTAGCCTTTGATTTAAGGTACTTGTGGCTGAAGTGGGCACTTGATCATGAACAGGACACCGGGGAGCGGGGAATCAGACAAAACTGCTCCATGTACACTAAAATTGATCTGAGGATAATGATCGAGAGGACTCATGAGCTCATATGTCTGTGGGATGAATTGGGGAGGGGCGGGGGGGCTACATTGTCTGGCTCTCCATCCGACAGTTATCTGATCGCCCTCTGGGAGCGTCTGTGTGAAAATGAAACAGACATTTTTCAATAAAGCTGGTGGCCTTTAATTCAGATTTTAGAAATAAATTATCGGGCTGAGAAGGAGCCCCTGAAAATTAAAAAAATGGAAACATCAAATAATTACAGGAGAGGTTTCCACAGTAGTTCAGCAAAAAAACACTCAATGAAAAAAAAAGTAATGGAGGAGCTACAGCGTTGACGCAGGCATGTCATAGTTCAAGCACAACCTGCAGGTAATTATTCTTCATAGATCCATCAAAGTGATTATTTTCTCTTTTAACATATGGAGATATCACCGTTTTAATAATTTAAAACCATATCTTAAACACTGAAAAATGATCCTTTACCAGCGCTTTGAACCACCAAGAGGTGCTTTAGAAGAAGTGGAGTGAATGACCTGCATCACTATTGTCTGAATTCGGTCTATCACAGCACCCTACCGTATATAACACAGCCCTCAAGCAGTAGTGGCTTTGCTGCCCCTGAGGAGAAACCACCACCGAGAACAGAAAGAGTCTTACAAGCTGATCCCAAGGCTAAAGAATCAGTGTGGGGGTGTTTTTCAGGAGTTGGGCTCGGCCCCTTAGTTCCAGTGAAAGGAACTCTGAATGCTTCAGCGTACCAAGGCATTTGGGGCAATCTGATGCTCCAACTTTGAGGGAACAGTTTTGGGGATGGTCCCTTCCTGTTCCAACATGGCTGCACAGCAGTGCACAAAGCAGCTCCATAAAGACCTGGATGAGAGAGTTTGGTGTGGAAGAACCTGACTGGCCTGCACAGAGTCCTGACCTCAGCCTGATAGAACACCTCTGGGATGGATTAGAGACTGTGAGCCAGGCCTTCTCTCCAACATCAGTGTCTGACCTCACAGATGAGCTTCTGGAAGAATGGGCAGAAATTCCCAGAAACACTCCTAACCCTGTGGAAAGCCTGAAGCTGTTATAGCCGCAGAGGGTGGGCCCACATCATATTAAAGCCTGTGGATTAAGAATGGATGTTACTCAGGTTCATGTGTGTGTGTGAAGGCAGATGAACGGACGCTTTTGGCAACGTTATGATGCCTGGGACCCGGTTTCATATGGCACTAAAAATGCTGAAAATTTACATTATAAAAAGACACCAACCAGTCAGCACCCAGTTCATCTCAAAAAGATTACATGCACACGTTGCTTCAGAGTATACAGCTGTAGGTGATTCAGAAAACACATTTTGGTCGCATACCCCTGAGTGCTAAATGCCAATAAATGAAGAACAAGTACTTACAGCTTGTCTCACCCTCCCAGGATTCCATTAAATTACAACATTTAGACCTGACAAAGACCCTTATGTGGATTGCAACATGATTTAATTAATTTTACGGAGCACCGAATACGGCACGTCAGCCCTACTCGTCCACATTTGTGTATCTCTGGCTTCCAAAGTTTGGCCCAGCACCAGGAATCCGTTCACGGCGTCCTGTGAGCAACCAAAATCATTGTGAAGCTGTCAAACAGCCAACAGAAAGCAGTTGCCAGGTGCAGCGCCAGTGGCATTTCAGCAATTGGTAGGACATGTGGTTACACCGGTATGTGGGCGATACGCGCAATGTCACTTCAAAGATCCCCTGAAAGCGCTCGTCAACATTTACTGACATTTCTCTGCTGTGAAAAATTTAATTGGGCTCTGACAAGTGGTGACATGTAACAGAAAAATACAGCCTGGACAAAAAAAATACAAACACATAAAAGTAAATCATTTATCAGGATTTAGTTTATTTATTTTTTTGGGGGGAAATTTTAAATCACGATGCTTTAAAAAAATGTGTCATGAAGCTCTCGACTTCCAGCTCTAGCCTTCTCTTGTAATAAACATTTCCATTTAATTGTAATTTTGTGCTTCTCCCAGTGGAAGTGATCTAATTTTAGGGGAAAAACTTTTGATATAACGGCATATTTAAACTTACCCTCGCTGAGCTAAATCTAAAATATCACCGCTCCACGTTGGGAGCGCCTGCATAACTCGAACTGTAGATGTTATTTTATTGCACTGCAGCTACTTCACAACTCTGTGCTTCCCCTAATTAGCAGACAGCCTGCAGAGACAGTGCAGGGGATGAGGTGACTCTGCATTGGCTGTGCCCGGTAATGATGGATCACGGGCGTCTGTGCCAGCCCGGCAGAGCGGCACAGCCAGGACTGTGGAGAGAGGGCTGCAAAATATCTGCATGTTTGTAACCATCGTGTAGCGAGTCTATGCGATGAAATAGTGCAGTTTAATACAATGTAACTATTTTTGTGGTCCTTTATTGAATATGATTTGGAACATACTGAACATATGGGTCAGTGAAGCAGAGTAAACTAACAATCTGAGATTCTTTAGTCATTAATTTGTGTGTCCATCAAAATGAAGCTTTGTAGCCAGTGTGACATCATGCATCATGCAACCAAGTCCAGCCTGGCTGGTACAGGCTCATTGCACAGATATGGATACCAGCTAATTAGCAATGCACTCACAGCAGTTTATGAAGTAGTCATGACCTTGAATCCACTCATTTCTGGACACTGATTTTCCAGGTTTTTTTTTTTAACATCTCAGTGATACTAGAGTAAAAACAGCACAGCATTCCTGCAATTAGGAAACATCAGTGGTGATTGCACTGACTTTTTTTGCTGTGCGAGACCCGTTGCAACCAACTGGTTGCTGAGAGGTTGAACATGCAACGCTGTCAAACTCCAAGCGAGCACTTTCGATCACAAGGCAGCTGCACAGGTTGCCTGGTGGGAGGCGAGCTGTCTGCAGACAGTCACGGCCCGACTTAGACTGCGCTCACTGTCAGACAGATTGGCAGAGGCTTGCAACTGCCATCTAATTTTCAAAGAAAGACAGACTGCCAACATGTTGTAATCAGCCTGAGTCAGCGCCGATGAGTGCGACTCATCTGGAACGCATGCTTTTTGCAACAGGCGACTCGGCTCAGCTGTTTTCCAGCAGCTTGCGTTCTGGTTACGTTCCGATGTGAAGGCACTTTGCAGTTAAACTTTTGTCCAGCAGCAACTGCGTCACTATTTGCTGAAGGATCAGTCTCAGTATAACTGACTGTTCGCCTGTTGTTAAGTGTTTGCTGAAAGTCTGATGCTTTTGTTTTGCTCGGATCATCAAGTTATTTAGTAAATGTGGCTTTCATAACTGTGAGACGGGGCGTTATGGTGCTTATTATCAGATCATTGCTGGTTTCTCCAGGAAGTAACAATGTTGTTGAGTGCTATGATAAAGAGCTTTGATACTAAATTAGTGTGTGGTTGCAGTTTTATTATTGACGTTTATCATGTAAATCTGGCTCTCCTGTGAGTGCCCAGTCACTGAATGTTTGTTGAGCTTATCTGTGCATGTCTTCCTAGAACCAATTAATCATTTTCGTCAAAGTATTTGACTTCAAGCAAAGTAGGCATCAATACAGCAGATGTAACAGTGAGGTCAGATATTGCGTGCGTCTCGGAGGCGCTGGGCTGGAGGTGGGTTGAAGAGAAGCTAGGAGAGAAAGCGGTAGCTGGAGGCAGGCTCAGGCCAAAGTCGTGCAGACTGGTTGGCATCCCTCTGGCAAACACCAGTTACCAGGGATAAAATAAGTAGCCAGTTTGTTCCCAAAAATGTATGTTCCCAAACCGGTTGGTGAGTGGTTGCTAGAAGTTGCTTGTTGTCACTATGTGAAACTGGTCCCAAAGAAGTATAGGGTGCTGCACCAAAAACCTCCTGAGGACCTTCTGAGATCGTTCGCCTTCAAAGTAAAAGTTTGAAACATGTTGGATTCAGGAGTTTAGGCATATCCTTTAAACTGAAGGCAAACAATCCCCATTTCTGGTTTGCATCACACTTTTTCACGCTTGACTGCCGCTCAGTGGCTGGTTAACGAGTGTTTGCAGGCAAGTCAACGTCTCCCATGCAAACTATGGCTGACTGGCTGAGTATTTGGTGCAGCACCCTCATTGCAACCCATTGAGCTCCTTATAACAGTTTCCACAACAAAAATGAAACACATTTATCTGAGTGAGACAGAGAAGATATATAAGGAGGAGGCAATCACAAAGCAAATAGATAAACTCCCAAAGAAAAATCTGTTTTTTCACAACCCAAGAAAAAAAAAACCACACACACACAAAACACAACCAACCGTGAAAAGATGCGATACAAGTGAGTATGATTCTGAAGACAGATAAGGATAAGAGACGGGAGCAACGCGAGGTAAGAAAGCACAGGTCGGTGTCGTTTGCCTTCTGCTTCCATGCCAGCAGTGACAGCCAAGGGCCACAAACAGAGTTGCAACCTTCGGATTTCTTTTAGCCCCGTCTCAAAATGTAACAGCGATTTTACATATTCCGCTCAGGCTGGAATGAGAGCTGCTGTCCTGCATGAAGGACAGTGAGAGTAAAGAATGAAGTTTTCTATGGAAGGTGGACACCATGAAGTCTCTGAAGTGTCAGAAGGCTCCAGTTGAGGACTTTGGATGTTGCAGAACACCCCAACTTTCCCCTATCATCTATATTTCTCTTAATAGGACCAGAATTTATTGTATTAAATGATACTGCGAAACTAGCAGTTGAGAGTTGGACCTGCTTTTGCTTTTTAGGACTACCGTCATTTGTCATGGCATGGATTCAGCAAGGCGCTGAAAGGATTCCTTAGAGATTTTGGTCCATATTGAGACGATAACATAACACATAATAAGGTTTGTGACGTGGTCCATTGCCCTGCTGGGAGCAGCCATCAGAGGACGGTCATAGATGGTCACAGTCAGCAAAAAGAAAAAACTCAGGTAGGCTGTGGTGTTTAAATGATGCTCAGTCGGTACTTAAGGGGCCCAAAGTGTGCCAAGAAAACACCCCTCACACAATTAGCCTGAAACATCAGTACAGAGAAGATTGATCCACACTCCTGTGTCATCTACACCAAATTCTGATCCTACCATCTGAATGGTGAAATAAAGATGTCCCGAGTCTCCTGTTGTCCAGTTTTGGAGAACCTGTGTGAGTTGTAGCTTTAGCTTCCTCTTCTTAGCGAACAGGAGTGGCACCTGCTGCGGTCTTCTCTTGCTGCGGCCCGTCCGAGTCGCATTTTGACAATTCAGAGATGATCCTCTGAATTGTGATTTGAGTTACTGTTGCTTTCCTATCACCTTGAAGCATTCTCTGACACCAACGAGGCATTTTCACCCAGACAACTGCTGCTCGCTGGATATTTCCTCTTTTGCAGACCGTTCTCTGCAAACCTCAGACAAACCTGTATGACACCACCAACTATACCTCATTCAAAGCTAATTAAATCACTTTTCTCCTCCTTTCTGCTCAGCTTGAACTTCAGCAGGTCACCTTGACCGTGTCTACATGCCTACATGCATGCGTTAGGTGGAACGGTAATACTACATGAAATGTGCTAATCAGTGTTTTCAGCATGTCAGCAGTTGGATGGGTGGTTGAATGGCAAGTACACATAGTGTTGTATGGTGTAAAGCCGAAAGCCAACCAAACCAAAAACATGGCAAGAGAGGAAGAGCTGAAACAGCCAGTTCTTAAAAATGTTCCAGGTGGAGCGGCCAGGTGCTCCCAGCTGCACTAATTAACCCCGCCCACCAGGAACCTGCACAGAGAGACAAACAGAGGGCCGTGACAGCCGTCACGGCTGCTCATTAGAAAGAATGCAGATTTAGGTTCACTTCCACATTAGCTTCATGTCTCAGACCAGGACCGGTGTTTTCCACACTATCTGACCTTTTCCACAGTAGTTCATTTGTGCGCATTACAGAAGATACAGCGCAAACACAAAACCCACCTGGATTATTGTGGCACTGAAGGAAAAGTGTGTCTCTCATGAATATGAACAGGGTCGGCTGCAGCATCAGGTTATTGATTTCTCTTTTATGGACACAGTCCAACGAGTTCATTTTTATGTGACGTCATCCTTCTGATTTTCCCCTCACTGCACCTTGCAGCGAGGGGGCACACACACGCACACACACACACACACACACTCAAAGGTCACAAGTCTTCAATGCCTCTGTGCACCCTGTTGATCTTTGGGTTTATCTCCTTATGTTTTTCACAAAGCAAAAGGAAGACTTTATTATCTGCATTACTAAAGGTCACACTAGCAGACGACCAGAGGCTCCTGGCAGCAAATCACTCTTTTTTTTTCTGCTTGTTTTAAAGCTTTTGCTCAAGGACACTTCAGCAGCGAGTGACGCTTGAATGCTGTAAAGATGAAATAAGTGATTTTTCAAGGCACAGGATGCTCTCGGCGACTATCTGATCATCCTGCCGTCACATACGGACACCGCGATCTCATTCATTGACTTTATTACCCCGCACAGAGGTCTTTCCCTCACCGGTCTCCTTGAAGGATTTATCCTCCGAAAGGTGCTGTATTTGTTTAGCTAATCTCCTTCAGCATCCTGAAAGCTTTCGCTGGTAGGTTGTCAGCAAGGCCTACAGAGTAAATCTGTGCTTGGAGTGGAAGCAGGCGGAAAGCGGAGTCCCTCGGCTTCAATCTTGATGATCTTACTGAACTGGATGATCTCGACCAATTTCTTGAGCCCGACTCCTCTGGGCACCAGAAATCGAGTGTCTTCTAATAATAAATGGTCTTCGATCTGAAAATATTCTTTCCAACCCCAGAGAAGCCAAAACGCTGACATTCCTGACAGCAGAGCTACGCAGAGTGAGTAAATTCCTCGCTATCTCTGGTTTGTGTCACACAAAGGATGCAGCAGAGGTGATTCATAGGGAGGCTGAATGGGAGCTGGCAGTGATAGTTCAAGGTAATCAGCGTTTGGCGGCATTGAGGTGCCTGGTTATTGTAACCTTGTCATGACGAAACAAAACATGATGGACTGAAGTGAGCCGGGTTAAAGAGAAAAGAGCCCAATGTAGCCAATCTACTATGACAATGACTTTTGCGTGACCACAACAAAACAGTTACAATCAGCTAAACTTAATAACCTCCATTGTAAAAATGGGATTTCGACACACAGTGTTCCCCTCTGCACTCACACGGACCATTTGGGAAGGCTTGCATGAGGATCTGGTGCAACTTTTACAAAGAAATCCCATAAAGTGAGATGAATTGCATGAATGGAGACCATCAAAACTTAAAGACAAAGGCAGGGGTCCACGTGATTTAATTTGCCAGAATAATTATGTCAATTTCTGTCTACGGCTTCTTAACAATACTTTGTCCTCGAGAGTCTCTGACCGCACTGAAGCAACAACTTTACTGGCACAGCCATTAGCTTTGAATGGCTTCTGCCTCTTTTTTTTTTGCCACTTTAGGAAAATGGTTTGCATTTCATATGCCAGTTTGGTCGATGAATAAAATTACAATAAGCAGTTTGTTGGTTTCTCTGCCTCCTGACAAGCTGTGATGGAACACAACTGTTCTAATCTTCATCAGGCTGCGCGGTGGTACGTGATCGCATGACTCCTTTCTGAAATATTCTAGCTTCATCGTAGTGTGTGCATGGATGTGAATATAAATACTTATTGTTTTCTTATGATAATATGGTCATTACATTGTCTCTTGGCCCCTCTGAGTGTTTGCACAGCTATCTGTTATTACAGCTCACGATAACAGCTCTCTCAAGATGGAAACCGTTTTTCACTTGCCCCAAAATAGAAATGATTCTTCACTTGGCCCCATCCACAGGCAGGTCAGAGCACCAGCTCTGCACCTAGGTGGGCTTCAGCGCCTTGCTAAACAGCACGTCAGCAGGATGGATTCTTGCACATACTTTTACTCTTAAATATGCATAAAATTGGATCATGTTTCACTATTGTGCAAAGGATTTTACAGTGTGCTTTTGCATTCTGTCACTCAAACACCAGTGCTGAGGCTTCCATGTAAGGCGCTAGGCTCACTATTATAAACAAGTTAGGGATTAAGCGTCTCGCTCAAGGACTTGCTGAGTCGTAGCTGCCCCGGCAATAAAACTGTAAACAGTAAATCTGCGGCAGCAGAGGTAAGACGTCCTGTGCCAGGAGCAGCCAGAGGAGCAGTGTTTGCAGCAACAGCAGCAGAGATTGACGTCCTGAACAAGACGCAACCTTTGGGGTTTCCTCTAGCTGCCGCTTGGGGCTGGTTCAAAACCTCAAGTTGCAGACCCATAGATGCTAAATTTTACTGCAGAAATGAACACATTTAGAGATAATTTAGCCCTTCATGATAACAGTAGAGGACTGCGGGTGAGTTTTTATATATCTCACACATTTAAATTTCATCAATGCTTGAGGTGATGTATTATGAGCATGGGGTTAAAGCAGGATTGGGCAAGTGGGGGAGCATGAAGAAAAGCATTAGAAAGAACTCACATAATAACTTGTTTGTGAACTCCAGTACATTTTTCTTTGTATAAACGCTGTGATCAGCTGACCTGCGCTGTTACATTAATACTCACTGCTCTTTGTGGATTTAGCCAGCTGCATTCAACAAAATGTAAGCAGATGTTTCACAAGCTAAAAGACTGACTTCCAACCCTTAGACACGGCAAAGCTAGTATAAAAGGTAGACTTTGGTGAGTGAATCTAATCAGCATCATCACCTTAAACACAAATGTATGCCTGCTGCCCTTTATGAAACCTAACAGTGAGCATGATCACCATTGCCTGCTCTAGTGTATCACTGTAAACTTTGCCATAGTGCTGCCAACGTGCGTGTTTAGCCTGCGCTAAACTGCTTGGTGCACGATTTTCACAGAACCATTGAATAGCGCAAAGTTTATTTTGCAAGCTGTTCCACAAAAGCACGATTCAGCTACACACCATGGCTGTAGCTCAAGAAGTCGAGCAGGTCACCTACTAATCAGATGGTTGGTGGTTCGATTCCTGGCTGCTCCAGTCTGCGTGCTAAAGTATCCTTGGGCCAAATACTGAACCCCGAGTTGCTCTTCGATGCAACTGTAGTGAGAATGTTAGATAGAAAGCACTTAGCTCCAGAAGGAATTGCTTGTATGAATGGGTGAATGAGGAATGTTGTATAGAGTGCTCTATCAAAGGAAACGGGGACAGTGGGACAGTGTAAGCAGACAGTGGGATGTCATTATTCTCATTAGGTGCTGAGCAGGTAACTCCATGTCATCACTAGAAGCAACAACGTAACTCATCCAAAACCAATATGGAATCTCCTAGATCGAATTTCTCACTAACCCGAGGTGCCAGAACGCCAGTCTGAATCATACTGGCCCACTTTGACCCCTTATGAGGATCACCCTGCGTAACAGATGGGTGTCCGTTAGTGTCTGTAAGCTCCCAGCAGCAGCATCAGTTCTCATAGAGAGTCTCTGCAGCAGCTGCAGCACTAAAACAGTGCTTCAGTTTCTGTTTGATTAAACTCCAAACATATCTGCTCTGCCAGACCGGACGAACACTCAAAAACACTGCTGAAAGTTTCCAGTTGTTCTTGAAACAACAATCCAGTGTGTGTGTGTGTGTGTGTGTGTGTGTGTCTGTATTATACACTGATCAGGCATAACATTATGAGCAGCTGCCTAATATTGTGTTGGTCCCCCTTTTGTTGCCAAAACAGCCCTGACCCGTTGGGGCATGGACTCCCCTAGACCCCCGAAGGTGTGCTGTGGTATCTGCACCAAGTTGGTAGCAACAGATCCTTTAAGCGCTGAAAGTAGCATGATAGGGGGAATTTGGAGGCCAAATCAACACCTCAAACTCGTTGTGCTCATCAAACAATTCCTGAATCATTATCCTGCTGAAAGCGATCAGGGAATACCATGTTTATGAAAGGGTGTACATGGTCTGCAACAATCCTTAGGTAGGTGGTACGTGCTGAAGTAAGATCCGCATGGATTGCAGGACCCAAGGTTTCTCAGCAGAACATTGTCCAAAGCATCACACTGCCTCTGCCGGCTTCTCTTCTTCCCATAGTGCAAGGTGTTCCCAGGTAAGCAACACACACATATACTCGTATAGTGTGAACCATTTCGGCAGTTTGAGCTGCAGTAGCTCCTCTGTTGGATCGGACCACAATGGCCGGCCTTCGCTCCCCGCATGAAGCGGTGAGGCTTGGCCACCCAGGACCCTTCGATTGCTTTTGCTATAGATATTGACCACTGCAGACTGGGAACACCCCACAAGAGCTGCAGGTTTGGAGATGGCCCCTTCAGCTGATCCATCCACTGTTTGCCAAAACCTCATCCTAAATAGTCTGAGTGGAAGGCTGGCTGTGGTATCTAACTTTTATTACCACTGCGAGTCATACATTCAGCAAGTGTAAGTGTGGTCAGAGCCGCTACACATGTTTCAAGGCCTTAATTCCAACTTCTTTATCAGCGCATTGCTAATCACACTCTGCTCTTCCTTTGAATTAAACAGTTTGATGGTAATTGTGGCTCTTAATAGCACTGGCACACATTGTCTGAGTGTTGTCTCAGTGTTATCGTGACGGTTGTAACCATGAATGAAAGCCAGCCAGTTTTCACAACCCGACATCAGCATGTCATCCTATTAAGAGCAAATTCAAATTCAAAAAAGAGAGTGTAAAAAAATTAGAAGTCACTGATTCCGACATAAATCAACCCATTTTTCTAACAACTGTGTGGCTCCAAAGCCCTCTGTCAGGCTTTTTATATTGCCACCGTGTCCTCCACCATCTTCCTGTTTACGGGCAACAGATAAGAGGGGAGCAGATGAGAGATGAGGATGATTAAAATAATACGCCTCTTATCGTGGCGCAGAAAGCCTCTCCATGCTCACTGAAGTGGCCGCTCCAGACGGTCGATATCGCCTCTGTGGTAAAAAATGAAAAGTATTGATCTCTTTTACCTCAAGCCGCTCAGCTGATTGAGCCTGAGAAAATCTGTATCAGCTGCCAACCCTCACAAGCGGGCACGAGAATGATAAACCCGACGAAATGCCTCAGAGTTCATCTGAAGGAGCCGTATTTCCTGTCAATATGATTTCAGTGAGGAGAGCTGAGTCGCTTGTCCTGTCCAGTCCTGTAAGTCACACTGATAACAGATATATCTCCGAGATGCTTCTGTCCTCCATCACACCTGGACATCTTGCAGGTTTCACATAGACCTGCATGCATTTGCGGGGGCCAAATGTGACCCCCTGTTGTTTACACTTCCATGTCTAACCAGAGCTGGTGTGGTGTCTAAATTGAAGCAAAGGCTGCTCACTCCCACAGTAATCAGTCTGGGAAATGGCCGCGGGCTATCAGAGTAAGCCCAGACACAGCTTGTCATTGAGCAAAAGGTAACATGGTGACAGACTGAGGTCTGTGTTCACCAGCACTGCAGCCCCTTTCATAAACGGCTGCTCACTGAGCTCACAGCTGGATGATTAGATTAGTGTGACCTGTAATCGAATGACAGGGTCTGGTGACAGACACACACACACACACACACACACACACACTGCAGAAGGTGATTTCTGCCCATCTCTCTGTGTCACAACATCACATGCAAATACCAACACAGTCAGACATGCTGGATAAATCTGGAGCACGAACACAAACACAGATCTCCCAAGGGAATAATTCCCATCACTGTGTTCACGTGTGTTTACGGGAATTTGAGATAATGAGAGAAGTGGCGAATGAGACAGACAGGCAGAGATCACCTGCCCCATGCTGATGAGGAACATTGATCGGATAATGTTATTTTCAATTTGTCGCTGGGTGACTGGGTTTAAACCGAACATAATGTTTGGATCTTGTCTAAGTCACCCAATATAAATTAAAACTTGCTCTCTCACATGGAGGACCATTACATTACATTATCAAGGAACAAACTAAAGGATTCCCATAATGCATAACTCTGACCTCCTGTGGCAGCACTGAGCATACTGCTGCTGCTGTACGGCATGCAAGGAAGAAATTCTACAACACTTGAAATGAGCTTCCTCTAAAGGGCATCTGGGCGAGGAGCTCGGTCATTTGGAAGGAACTACTAGGTGAGGCGGAAGATATGCTAGGGAGATCATCTCTCTTGGCTGGCTTGACCTCAGGGTCACCCCAGAAGAGCTGAAAAAGGTGGCTCAGGAGAAGGAGGGTTAGGCTAGGGATGCTCCTGGCCACAAATTTACTAGTCATTTAAATAATAGCCAGTCTCAATAGCTGGGGATTGGTCCGCCAGGACCCCGCCCTTGGCCACTGCCCAACACACATTGCACCAGATGCCTACAATGCCTCTTACGGGTGGTGGACCAACAAGAGGGCGGGCCTATGTCCCCTCTGTGGGTTGAGCCCAGCTGGGCACCACGGGCTAATGCCCGGCCAACAGATGCTCTCCCTCGAGCTCCCTCCCCAGGCTTGGCTCCAGGGTGGGGCCCCAGTAACCCTATCCCGGGCAGGGTAAACAGTTCCCTTGATGTATCTTCCATAGGGATTGTTGGAATTGCTTTTTTTCTGGCCCCTCACCCAGGACTAATTTGCCATGGGAGAGCCTACCAGGGGGCAAAGCCCTCAGACAACATGGCTCCTGGGGTGACTGGAACAGATAAACCCCTCCATCACAATAAGATGGCGATTCCCACTCCGGCTCAGGTACGAGTTACTGCCTCAGGTGGAGCACTCTTGTTCACGATGGACAGGTTAAGGGAGCAGGGAATTAACAGATTGGGGCTGCGTCCATTATGTCGTGGTAAAGAGGGAGCTGAGAGTGTCAATTTACCGGTCAATCTACGCTCCTACCCATTTGGGAGGAACTCAAAGTGGAGCTGCTGCTCCTCCACATTGAAAGGAGTCACTTGAGGTTGTTTGGGTATCTGACTAGGATGCCTCCTTGGCGCCTCTTGGGTGAGGTGTTCCGGGCATGTCCTACCAGGAGGCGGTATAGGGGGAGACCCAGGACACGGTAGGACTGCGAATGCCTTGGGGTACCCCCGGACGACCTGGAGGATGTGGCTGGGTAGAGGGTCTGGGTCTGGGCTCCTCTGCTTAGGCTGCTGCCTCCGCAACCCAGTCCAGATAAGTGGAAGAAAATGGGAAGATGGATAAACAAGAGCGGAAAATATGATTGGTCAACTAGGCTAAAAGATAGAAACCATTCAGAAATATTAAAAATTGAGCTCACAAAGTTAAACTTTGGGCAACCATTTTTTTTATTTTTTATTTTTATTTTTTTTTGGGGGGGGGGGGGTTGAAACCATATTAAGTT
>VUQK01031194.1:0-11391 GCA_015106715.1 Bujurquina vittata
TACAAGTGTAAAGACTCCAAAAGAGCATCGAAGACTCTCGAAGAGTAAATCTCACACAGACTACTGATATCTGTCAAAATTTACATTGTGGAAACAACATAAAGTCACGTAATTAGGCCCTAAATTAAGCATCAAAAAAAGTAATGCAGCACTCCAATAACTGAAAAAAGAAAAACGATCATACCTGTTAATCATTCATCGATCAGCTCATTCAGTTTCATCTGGCTCATCTGGTCAGTGCTCAGACATTATTGATTTAGTCTCCCAAACTTAGCAATGGGGAAAAAAGCCTGTAAAATACCGTCTTCATCACGTGAAAAACTTCTGGATTACAGTGTCAATAACGACCAGGGTTAATTTTCCAATTTTCCCCGACCTTGATGAAAAACATCATGAGCTCAAGGAAAGCTGGTAAGAGACTTGATTTAGAAAAAGATTCGCGTGGTGCACCGAGAATCCACACGACCTTACACTGGCAATGCCAGATGTCTGTCGTGGGTCAGCAACCATGTGCTTCTTTGTTTAATGGGCTTTTGTAATTAGTTTTGCAATTAGTTAGTTATTATTAATCTCTGGCTCTACAGCATGACCTTTGTCCTGTCTCTCTTCCCTCAGCTCCAAGCACTCACAGCAGACGACTGTTGCCAAGTGCTTGCTCATGGGCTCCTTTTGACTGTTGCAATTGTTATATGCTCTTTACCTCACTACTGTATATAAAGTGCCTCGAGGTGACTGTTTGTTGAGATTTGATGCTACATAAATACAATAGAATTGAATTAAATTGAATTGAAAGTGAGTTACACAAGTACCAGATTAAAAATGTAAACACTGCAACTGAGTAATAAATATAATGCAAAACAGAGCACTCTTCAAAAGGAAAAAAAAATAGACGTGAAATGTAATGAATAAACTACTATTTATCATATTTCTGTATAAACTACACAATGAAAATATAAATCTTCCACTTTGAAGAACTTTGAAGTTAAAAAGTGTCAATAAAATGTAACCCGACTTACATTTTTCTGTCCTTTTAATCACCGGTCGTTTAATTGATGTAGGCACGATTAGCTTAAACTGCACTGTACAGAGCTAACCAAAGTCAACACTCTGGCTCTTTGACTTACAGGACTTACCAAGTTTGTGCAAAAAAAACAGACGTTTCTGGAGTACACCTCCATGTTTGAGGGGTGTGAGGGACACCGAGCTTCTTCAGAGCTGCTGAGTCTGATGAGCTAACAGGACAGAAACTGAGCGGTCACATGACCCTAACCTGCTTGGAGCAGATTAGTGCAAACTTGCTTGGATTTGAATCGGTAGGTTTTGTATCCAATAAAAGCAAGGATGTTAACAAATAAATTGGACAATATTCTGGCAATTTAGTGACATTTCCACAGTTGCGGTCTCGACCGGTCTTGAAATAAAATCCCGAGTCCGCAACGTCCGAGACCGAGACAAGACCGAGACCAAATGAGGTCGAGTCCATGACAAGACCAAGACCATCAAAAAGCGGTCTCGAGACCAAGACCGATCTCGAGTACTACAACACTGGTACGTATACAGTACCAGTCAAAAGTTTGGGCACACTCACCCATTAGTGAATAATGTGAGAAAAAAGTTTGCTACAACATGGTGTCATGTTTTGGTTTATTTGCTCACAGTTTGGTGATGGCGAGTTTGATGATTGGCAGCTACACTTACAAGGAAAGACATTCAGCACTGTAACCGTGTGCATGTCTGTCCAACAATTAGAACGCATTCATTTTGGTTCGAAGATGGCAGGAAATGTTACTGGGTTGCTAACATTGCCTTGATGAAAAATGACCAGAATGTTTGAGGCCAAACTGTCTCATTAACCAGAAAACAGCTGATGTAGCAGGAGGCTTATTACTCCTGAGCCAAGGTGGAGAAATGTTTGGATTCACCTTTTGTTGTGGAACAAATCAAGAGCGGTGTCTCCTTGTGTCCTTGTGAATGAACTGATGTTGAACTCTGAGTGGCTGTGGGTGTTAAAAAAAGTCTCTCACACACACACACACGCACACGCACGCACACACACACACACGCACACACACACACACACACGCACACACACACACACACACACGCACACATATCCATATTATGGGATTCCGTCACTGGCATGTTTGTCTTTTTCATGACCACAGTATTGCTGTGCCTGTGTAAGTGTGTGTGTGTGTGCGTGTGTGTGTGTGTGTGTGCGTGCCACTGTTATGGACATGTTAACTGTGTGTTTAGGCGTTCAGCAAATGGTTCCTGAAGCTGATCCTGGCTCTGACCCTGCCGCCACCGCTCATCATTTATCAGTTGAGGTATGTCCACGCTGATAAAAATAGAAACATTTAGCATGAAACAGTGGAACATTTCAAATGATATAAATCAATAAAGGACCCCAGATTAAAAAAAAAAGATGTAGTACAGACTCGTTACTTTAAGTTTAACACATTTGAGGGAACTTTTTATTTCCAGCGCCTTCAAACGTCAAAGCAATCTGAGCCTAAATGGAGGAGCAATAATAGAGAAACAGGGAGAGAGAAAGGGCGAAAAAAAAGGAGAATAGGGAGAAAATAGAAAAAAGGGGAAAGAGCACAAGCAGCGAAAGTAAATAGTGTGCCACCTGCTGAACCTGTAAGAGAAGAGCAGTGA
Organism: Bujurquina vittata; assembly: GCA_015106715.1. Taxonomy (NCBI): domain Eukaryota; kingdom Metazoa; phylum Chordata; class Actinopteri; order Cichliformes; family Cichlidae; genus Bujurquina; species Bujurquina vittata. The sequence goes on from VUQK01031194.1 coordinate 2,665, forward strand.
GGAACAGCAGGGAGGCACGGCACAAGGCCCAGACCCAGGTCCAGCCATACATACAAACACGCACACACACACACACACACACACACACACGTACAGATATATCAATTCATCCGTATCTACCAAAACCATAAGAGTATCCATCCAAGCCCCCACCACCAACAAGCAGGGCCCTCACATAGAAAAAAACAAAATGACAGCCACCATCTCCAGTCCAAGAGCCATCAGATACCTGAATCCCCCGGCCCACCCCCAGCCACCTGCCGAGGCTACAGCTGATCACCCCCACTAAGTGGTGGAATTGTTCAGTGGGGACCAGAGAGATTCAGATTTGTCCAGTTGTTTTTTAGAGGTGGCAGAAATTCTTTCCAGACTAATGTGGTCTAAAAGTAACTTCCTGTAGTGAGACATGGACAAATAATTGTTAGATTTCCAATTCACGAGGATAGGACGCACAAGTGATGCACAAGGCAGTAAGACGTGTGTGTGTGTGTGGTATATTTGCTTCCATGTTTAATTCACTTACGTCCCCTGAAACGCACAGTTTGGGTGATGCTGGTAAACCATGTGGATAAGTCACATAGTTCTCAGCATGACTGCCTGAGCAGTGGGGGCACATTTGAAACATTCTGTGTCCCGTATAATGCACTCTATGGAGAATTTTGTATTGCATAAGCTTGGCAACTTATGGACTTTTAACCATTTTGAAAGTGTTTAAACATATCTCTGTCCAGAGGTTTTAATCTAGGGTTGATGCAAAGTTGGGAGGGAAATTGAATCATTAATTTTTAATAATAAATTCTATATTTTTGATAACAATTTAAGGGTATAAAGATTTAGAATTTCTGGTACCAGTACAGGGATTTCTAATTTTGGATTGTTTAAATTAAACCTTGCCTGTATGATGGCCCTCAATTGCTGATATTCAAGAAATTTGCTATTGCTAATTCCATATTTGGAAATAAGTTCTTCAAATGAAACAAAGGTCCCGTCCTGAATAACATGTTCTAAATTCTTCATTCCTTTCCATATATCTGGATTGCTCCAAATGGGTGTCAGTGAAGTTGTGTGTCACGGGGTAAGTGAAGACTTGGTTATCTTTAGAAAATTGCCAGCAGGCTGTCAGGGAGGTGTTTATTTTATGGCTTTTAAACCAGTTATGATGTTTAATACTGGAGCTAATGAAAGGTAAGTCAGAGATTTTCTCTTTTCCATGAGTGTTTGCTCTAGATCCCGCCATGGGCTGTCTAAAATTTGCTCATCCTTGAAACATACTGTAATCTATTGGCTAGGAAATAGGAATAAAAGTTTGGAAGTTCTAGACCACTTTGGCTTTTGTAAAGTCTTCAAACTTATTCTCAATGTTTTATTTTTCCATAAAAATTTTGAAATGTTTGAGTCCAATGAAACCAAGGAACGGAAGGTTTATTAGGGATCAATGAGAACAGATAATTGATTTTAGGCAGAAATATAGGTAGAGCCTAGAAGCAATAAATGCATGAATTAGCTTCTCAGCATCAGTCTGAGAAAGGATGTTTTTTTAATTTTAGAAATATTGTGCAAATGCAAAAAAGCAGTACACATTTGTTTAATACCGTGTGTCCATTGAAGGTGCAGTGTGGGTGGTGGTGCATGGCCGTTCTTAGTTGGTGGAGCGATTTGTCTGACTCCGACATGCTAACCAGTTACTCGACCCTGTGCGGTCCGAGTCCAAATTCTTAGAGGGACAAGTGGCGTTCAGCCACACGAGACTGAGCAATAACAGGTCTGTGATGCTGCATGCGCGCCACCCTGAGTGGATCAGCGTGTGTCTACCCTTCCCCGAGGGGTGTGGGTCACCCGCTGAACCCCACTCGTGATAGGGATTGGGGATTGAGTTATTTCCCATGAACGAGGAGTTCCCAGTGAGCGCGGGTCATAAGCTCGGGTTGATTGAGTCCCTGCCCTTTGTACACACCGCCTGTCGGCAGCACGGTGGCACGGTGGTTATAACACTGCTGCCTCATAGTTGGAATAAGTGAAAGGCCTGGGTTCAATTCCACCTTGGCCTGGGTCTCTGTGTGTGTGGAGTTGTCTGCGTGGGTTTCCTCCCACAGTGCAAAGACATGCACTTACTGGGGTTAGGCTAAGTGGCTAAGCTAAATTGCCCATAGGTGAGAATGGTTGTCTGTGTCCTTGTGTTGGCCAGGCTGGCGACCTGTACAGGTGTACCCTGTGTCAGCTGGGTTAGGCTCCAGCCCCCCCGCGACCCTGAAAAGGATAAGCGGCAGTGAATAGATGGATGTGCATTGAAGGATAAATCCTGGTCAAAGATTATTTCTCACAGTGCTACTGGAGGCCAAGGTAATGTCATCCAGAGTAAGTATCTGATTAGACACCATGTTTCTAAGATTTTTAAGGCCAAGTAAAAACTTCAGTTTGATCTGAATTTAGAAGCAGGAAATTAGAGGTCATCCAGGCCTTTAAGTCTTTAAGGCATTCCTGCAGTTTAACTAGTTGATGTGTGTCATCTGGCTTCATCGATAGATAGAGCTGAGTATCATCAATATAAATTTTTACAATGCTCTCTAATAATACTGCCTAAGGGAAGCATGTATAGTGTAAATAATATTGGTCCAAGCACAGAATTACGGTGGCCCTGTTTTTGTAATTTGTAATTGTGCTTAATTATTGTTGATGTGATTTGCACTTCAGGGCCACCGTACAAAACCCTGTGGATCTCCATAATTAACCTTAGTGTGAAGGTTCCAGTGGAAACTTGCATTACATTTAAAAATACAACAACGCTGCAGATAAGATGTCTATGAATGACATTTCATGAAAACAGGGTTGATTACTGTTACTGAAGGGGAAGGAGAAATGAAATAGAAAAATAATGGATAACAGTAGGGGGTGAAACGCTGGGTGAAGAAGACACTTTCATTTGATGGCTGGTAGTTAGACGTTATGTGGAGTTTAGCCCTGCACCTCCAGCCTCCTGTCCTGCTTAAATGTGTGAAGGGCATAAAATTACTTCCTGAGTTGGAATTCTTTTGACCCTGTTGCCTCAGTGGGAGACGGGACTGAAGACTGAGCCCAAAAGTTGACCACTAGACAGACGTGGACAGATGAGAGGAGAAGGGTGGTCCCAACTCAAAAACCAGTCAGAGCTCAGTAGTTCAAATGCAGAATAGGCTGTGGCAAAACAGCACTTGACATCACTGGGCTGCATTTATAATCAGCATTTACTATTCAGAAACAAGGATCCCAGGTTACAGCTGTTTTGTTATTTACACTGAAGCAGAAATTTGCTTGACTGAACATGTGAATTGCAATTCTAATTTACTCCAAGTCTTATTTGTTAAGTAAACTCACAAAGGCAACAACAAATAGCACCACTCTGTGACCTGTAGTCCACCTATGTCCTGCTAACCTGTATTTATAGGCCATTAAAGGCCAATAGTTCACTCAGAGCCTGACAGCTCTGACTGATAGGCAGATTCATCACACCATTCAGACCTTCCACAGCACACACACATGCTGCCCACTGTTGGTACGAAAAATGGGGATGCATGCGTGGTGAGATGGATAGATATATGAAGGGCTGACAGAAAGATCCGCAGTCTGAAAGAATATCACCATCTGTGAGATACTGCAGCACGGTAAATAACTTTCAATTGCATGTAAGTGCTACACATAAATGACAATAAACACATGGAAACTGTCGTGCGCCCTTTTAACCTGTGGGTGTCAGGGTGTGAGTGTGCATGTATGTGCGCTTTAAGTGGTGAGCCATTAGCCGGGAGTCAGGCTGTCGAGTTACTTCTATTGTTCTCGTCTTCCTGGTGACCTGGTGTGAGGGATGTAGCAGCTTCTTCTTTTTATGTGCATGAGGGACAGGAAGTGTTCTTGTCTTATTGTCACAAGTTACAGAGACCTGAAATCTACTCCTTTAAATGGGTCCCCTCAAAAAGTATCTTGTTTTGGGATGGCTATTAAATTAATAGTGGTTGCTGACACTCTGATCATGGGGGCAACACCTGATGTTTAAAAGTGTCTGCTTGCTATAGTACATTTTTTTTTAAAAATGCATCTAAATGGAATCCACTGTATATAAAAAGTGAGTTGTGTTTATGAGCAGGATAAGATAGGCAGTGTTAATAGCAGTTTAGCTTTTTAGTTCAGCTTTATTAAAGTGGATTTGCTAAACTAAAATTCAACTCTTTCCAACTCAATTCAGGGTTAATACTCGCTATCATTCTTGAAGTGCATCTGTAGTATTTCACTTACAGTGCGCTTATCTCCAGTTTTAAGCACTTCTTAAAATATTCCTAATTAGAAACAAGCAGAAGTGACAGCATGTCAGACTTACATTCACTCACACAACAGTCAAACCCCTTTGTAATAAGGAAAAACGAAGACATGAAAAAAGATCTCTGATAAGCACAGGTCAGATGGGAAAATATTTGTAACGTTGTGTCATCTTGTAACATACTGATAGTGGGGTCATTAGATATTGATAAGCATAGGACAATAGGACAACAGAGTCACCAGATGCCTCAAGCGGCCCACCCAATGACTGCAAGAAGGCTGTCTGAACTGTCTTTTGGCACATAATTGCAAGCAAGAGTCAAGGTCCCTTTCCCTGGCCCAAAGGCGCAGAGAATCCACCATCTTTACCAGAGAAAACTACAATGTTCAGGCAGCAAGCCGAGGGGATACAAGGATACCCACCACAGCCCGCTGCCAGACTGGACTGCTGCCGGGAACACATTTCACCCAATCCCTACAACACCTTCTGTGGGTGGTAGGAGGACAGGAGGGTGGGCCCATGTCTCCTCTTCGGGCTAGCACGGCCAGGCCACATGGACTAAGGCCCGGCCACCAGGTGGCCTCCCTCAAGCCCCTCCCCATTAAATGCAGTGTTGACTCATTTTCAGCATCTACATGGATTTCAAAATCGCCCACTAAAATGATTTTGTTCATCAGTCATTGGAATCCAAATCCAAAGCACTGGAGTGAACTTGGAGTGATGGGATCTGATTCTGTCATCTGTATTTATATTTACATGTATACTGCTTTTTTTATTTTCTGTTTTCAGTTTCAACACCCCCTCGAGTTGGGCGTCCTACTCAGAAATTTGAAGCACTCATATCCACCGTGACAAATCAAGATGGCTGCAGCTTGTGTAAACATTAGTAAAACTCCAGAATTTGTAGTTTGTACTACCCCTGCCGTGCATTCGTTAAATGAGTCGTGCACAGAGCACCAGGCTCGATCTGAAAATGTGCTGGGAAGAAAAAAAGATAAAGCATGGAAATGAAAAAAAAGAAAAGAGCTTTTGCATCACATGTAGGAAACATTTTATAGAAAATACTTGAAAACTGTTCATTTTTTATGCATCTTTGAGGCAGCTGATGGGGTCAGTTCTCCTGCTCTCCTAATTGTCTCCCAAACTGCTGTCCTTTGTTACAGGCACTAACTGAAGGGATGCTAGTGACAGACTATAAAGCTACAAAAATGTTGCTCACGTGATGCATAAAAACTTGTTTTTGGTGCTGTTCCATAAAGCAGCTGGGAGAACAATAGCTGAACAGCCATTTGGCCTCATTCACCAGCAGGATGCGTGCACAAGCCTGTGCATAAACCATGTGTCCAAATGATTTTCCCAGGATTGAATGGCTGCTTGATGAAACTCTGTCAGCAGCACCTGCACTCCTGACTGAACGGCAGGGGAGAATCTTGACATGGGCTGACAATAAACAACACAGTAGTAGACAAGAGGCTCTGGCAGAGAAACGCAGCTACTGTTGGTCCTTAGTTACACAAGATAATAATGCGCTGCAAGTGCACAATTAGCATGGGAAACATCCACTCCAGCCATCGGTGGCAACACTGGATGCCCACACCTCCACCGGAAAAGCAAAGAGAAAGCCTACCCCAATCCTGACAGTGTGTGTGTGTGTGTGTGTGTTTTGTTTTTTTCATTTAATCCCTTTTTCAAAAAGAAAACTTTAGCACCACCCTTTTTAGCTATGTCACATGGGTTAAAATTAACCCCTGAAAAACCATCTAAAACATACAAATAAAGTCACAAAGAAAATATTGCCACTGGCAGTATAGTATTAAAAAGTAAGCTAATATAGCATAGAAAAAGCTACATTAGCAAATGATAAGCAGTTCAGGGTCATTTCACACCTGCTGTCTTTTTTGGAGCCTATCCCAGGACGAGAGGCGGGGTACACCCTGGACAGGTCGCCAGCCCGTTGCAGGGAAACTTACCCCACTAACTGCAGTCTTTGGAGCACCTGGAGAGAACATGCAAACTCCACAGTCCCTTGGCAGATGGTGGATTTGAACCCAGGACCTTCTTGCTGTGAGGCAACAGTGCTAACCACCACACCACTACGTACATGCACATCTTTCAAAATTCCCTTAAAACCACTGCTTCGTCATTTGACTGGCAGAGCTAAAATCCTTCTGATCTGATTCAAAAAAATGTAAAAAAAAAAAAAAGTAAAATTGTGCTTTTTTTTCTTTAATGTTTCCGTATTTGTGTATTTTGGGTCACTTTAGGAAAGCTGATCAAATTTTAGGCTAGGAATTACATTAGGGCTATTTTTACCCTCACCAAAGTCAAAACAGGCCGGATCCGACCCGGACGATTAATTCTGTTAGACTAAGTCTGTTGCTCTGTGAAAACCATAAATGACAAAATAAGACAATATTAATGATTAATATGTCAGTCTACGTTGTGTAAAAATGGGAGAACAGGAGCATAATTGATGTTTTCCTTTGGTTTCTGCATCTATTTCATTCCTGGAACTATTTAGTTACATTAAAGTTGTATGTGCTGATTCCCTTCTAGGACCTCTTTCCTGTCTTATATGTCCAAACATCTCGCCCCTCCCATTTAGCTTAATTCATTAATGTTTCACATTCTTTTGTTTTAACTTATTCACACGCTAAACCCATGTCTGATCTTCAGGCAACAGGAAAACTCACACAGCCTTTGAGGTTCTAAGGTGAGTAGGGGTTCACAGACAGGCCAAATGACAGTATGAGATGGAGAGATGGGGGGGAGGGAGGGGAGGACTGGCACAGCATCTGATGTCTGCATAAAGGCTGATTTTGGTTTCTGCTTTGGGTATTTCAGAATGATGCACTGCACGAAGACCTAACATCTCCAAACATGATTGTGCAACAGTTTTGCTCTTTACTAAGAGAGCAAACTGCAGCAGATGTCAGTTTTAGAGTGTTTTTTAGATTAGATTAGATTAAACTGTATTAAACCCTTTGGGAGGGTGCCATCAGGTAACGTAAGAGTGTTGTCAGTGAACTTGTGGAGCAACAGGAAGTTCTGCTGAAGTGGAGAGAGTATTCGCTGAGGACCAGGTAAGTGGGAATGATTGCAGCAGCATTCATAAGGTTATGGCTCTGAGGGGCTCAGCAAAAGTACTTGGTTGGCTGGAATGCTCCCAGACAGGCTGAGAAGAGACAGGTGGAGAGTGGACAGGCAGGTGGAGAGCTGGTATGTCCTTCCCTTCCCGGGTGATGGAGCTGGCATGGCAATGTTGAGATAAGTGCCCAATGGTCCTCACAGTCCACTGCAGTGTGTGGCTTGGAAGTCGCAGGTTTCTGCAAATCACTTGGTGTTGGCAACTGGAGGAGCAGACAAAGCAGGAACACAGGGAATCGTGCAGGAGATTACAGGAAACTGAGGAGGCCTGACTGTCTCCATACTGGCAAGGACAGTCCAGCAGAGAACTGTGGCACCCAATCAGCCTAGATACACCCAGCACTGGGTTACGCCAGAAACAGGTGTGGAAAGGATGGCCCCGGCAGGAAGACTGCACCCACTCAGCGCCAGCCCAGCAACTCCACCTGACACTAAGAGCAAAAATCGATGGTAAATGGATGGGTTCGTGCTTTTCTACTCTACACTCAAAAAATAATAATTCTTTGGATTCACTTAATCCTCTTGTGTCACCTTTTTTTTTTCACAAATTAGATGCAAATTACTAATATTAATAAAATGAAAATAACTGACGTATAGGCAAGAAACATTTTCCAACTGTGTTTAGTCAAAAACAAACTATATTCGTAGTGTTAATTTAACAAACCTAGATGAGTGCGACACTCACTGGAGTTGTTTTTTTCTTCAGAGTTAATAAATCTAATTATGTCAATAGTTTTGCCACACGGTGCAGTTAGGTCAATTCAAATCAACTCAATCCATTACAATTTATTAAGCAAAGAAACACAACATGGCAACAACTTGTTTAAGCTGCCCGTGGTTAAACTACCTACTGACAGATTGCAACTTTCTAAAACATTTCAGAATTCCAGTGCATCAGACAGCGATCTCGTGGACCTGCAGAAACCCAGTGATTTCCTGCAATGGAAGTATTTTCAAATTAGGATGAACAGAATAACCGGCTACGTGCAGACGACGAACACACTAAATTACTTTCAGATAAAATAAGTAAACAAATTCTCTTTTTCCTCCTCACTGCTAATTCTACTAAGAAAGTCATCAATCATGTTCCTTCAGATAGTTGTTTGTTTGTTTGTTTGTTTGTTTGTTTGCTAGCTCTGGAGCCATTGCTGAAGCAGTTGCCCTCTGGATGCATGTGCTTAAAGTGTGTTGGGTAGCTTGGAGGCTGTGAAACACTTCCTCTGATGAAGACTCGAACGCCTTCCAGGTCATCTAGGGGTCATCTACGGGTTCTGCATGTTAATGTTTCCCAG
>VUQK01031196.1:2244-18410 GCA_015106715.1 Bujurquina vittata
TTTAGGGGGGGGGGGGGGGAATGAAAACTCTGTTGTGAAAACTGATCTAAAACGTCATGGTTTTTGTTTTTTCTTTCTTTCTTTTCTGGTCTTGAGGATGTAGGTGTGTCTGATTATAATCGCAATAATAACAATACTTTTTGTTTAGGAGACTCTCTTAGTGGGCATGGGTGTTTTAGGCTACATGCAAAAATGCATGTATGCAGAGTTCACTTAACTTCCTCTCTAAACCTAGCCCCCCTCCCTGTGAGTGTCATGGTTGCGGGCATGTGTGTGATGGTAGGTCTGAAGGGTCAGGCCCTGGTCATTGTGCCCTGGTCATGGCTGAGCGACACCACCGCCTGCCTTCTGTTCACCCCAGGGACCCCTTCCTGACTGACAGTCCCTTCTGCACCCATCACCCACATCCTTTATTGGGGGCACATAGAGAGGTATAACAGCAGCAACATTTTCCTCTTACTCGCTGCTAAGCTGCTCAGAAGTACATTTTGTTTGTGTGTGGTGTCTGTGTGTGAGTGTGAGAATGGGTGGGGGGTGGTAGCATGGGTTCTCATGCATACATTTAGTGACACTGCTGTTAAACTAAGGTTTAATCAGGAGGACTGTTTTGTAGCGGGTTGCAAAGGGGAAGTTAGTTGTGTTTGTGTTTTGTCACTCTCCACTGTCCCACGGCCAGTTCCTGTCTAATAGCCCTGGGCTGGCCAACAGAACTGACAAGTAGTGTGTGTGTGTGTGCGTGTGTGTGTGTGTGTTTGGCTTGGTTGAGTCATCAAGTGGCATAAATGTCACAAAATAAAATTTGAAAATGTCTGAAATTTGATTTCATTAAAAGTAAAAATCTTCTAATCTGACATTAAGTAAAATAATAATAATAAGAATTTGATATAACATGTCAGGTTGACAAAAAGATTATTTGGATGTATTAACTTTTGAGTAGCATTTGAAAGGTCTTAATTGAAATGCTAAAGATTTAAAGGACATTAATAAATTATAAGATTACCAGAGCCAGAAATTAACACCTGCTAACGGCCAGATTCTGGCAAATTTTGCTTTTGGCTAGTGACTCTTGGGAGGCTATTAACTTCAATGGCTGGTAAATGTTTGTACGAGAATAGTATGTAATTTTATTTTTAAAAAAATGCTTTGAGCCTGTCGTGGTTTTGAGCCTGTTTTGTTGCCTCTGTCGTACAGCATGTTTAGAGTTTGACACGTACACACAGAGTCATTTTTTTAAATTTATTTATTTTTTGCCTACCACTATTCTGCAAAGTTTGACCACATTGTGATTGACTCCGACTGTGATGTGTTTTGTCTAAATAGGACATGAAAATCCTTTGAAGCAGTAGCAGCAGAACTTACTCAACTAAAACTGACAATGATGAACAATTACTGATTACCGATCCGCTGTTATATAATCATAAAAGTGTAAAAGGAAGACCGCTAATATTTAGCAGCTAAGTCTATTATTTTTCCATTTCTTTCTTGGGTTTTATTTTACTTTATGATAGCAGACAGACACTTTTATACACACCCAACAGATTTAGAGCAGACAACATGTATTTGGAGTGTTTTGGGTAACCTATTAAATGTATGTCTTCGTATAGCTAAGGGAATGTTTTTTAAGCCACTAAATACCCCATCGGCAAATCACTATATTTTATTCTTGTTTTTAGTTACTCTTATTTAACATGCTCGTCACTCTTTTTAGGAAACGTTGGTCAATTATTACAAGGTAGCAGACTATCAAAGCTTTCGCGTAAAGAAAAAGATGGCTTTGGATTTAATGCTCACTGGCTCTTAGATTAATTACTAACCAATATCCTGAACACTGAGATTTGCCAAGGGTGGGGAAGAAATGAGACCAAAGGTTAGCCTCATTGAGTTGGCCAAGAGGAAAGACAGGATGATACGGCTATTCCTCTTTTAGAACAAGAGCTACGTGTTAACTGTTTTTATATTACATGTGCTTCTTACTGACATTTCTCTGCCTCAGACAGTGCTTGAGATTTGCCTGCTGATTAAAAGGACATTCTTTACAAATGTTTCAGACTCTGATGTCATCTTTATTGGTTAACCCGGACGTTGGCCAGAGAGCAATGTGTCACAGGGAGACATCCGGCAGTCACATACTTCAGTTCTTTGACTATTTCTGGCTGCTCTCTGATCTTTGCAAGTCTTTAATATGTTACTAGCAGTTTGTGCAAAACACTGCCCTCAACACACCCTGACCTTTGTCATTTCCGGTGGCCCAGTGCTGTGTTATCTAACCAGGGAAACATCTGACTCCAAGTGAAGGGACAGAAAGAGAAATGGAATGAGAGACCAGTAGATTTACAGTTATGTTGTGTAACAAGTAATCAGTATAATAATGTCTTATTACTTTATTATTGATACACTGGCACAATATAGTGATTTGCTCTGCAGTGAGTTTTACTTCCGATCTGAATTTCTTGGTAATTTAGACTTTGTGGCTCCTTGATGTTTAAATAATGTTGTCCCTACATTCTCTAAAACCTTTATGATATAGTAAATTATCTACCCCATATTTTATTCCTTCTTCATGAAAAAAAACATTAAGCTTTTTATTAGTGTGTTAGCCTTCTCTTACATAGTTAACTATAGTAAACAGCTGTCTCATAATGCTCACCCTGTGCTTTAAAAGAAAGTGGGCTTTGCTGGTTAGAAACCCTGTCATTTGCTATCTAGTTTAAAACCACCTGCTTCAGGAGAAAGGTTGGAAATCAGCTGTGGCCAGACTTGGCCAAATGGTCAGTCACCCTCTCCCTGGGGTTAAACACACACTGGGGGCATCAGATGAAGTCTGTTATGTTACTGGGTACTAAAACCAAAACATACCTTTAATACAGAGTTGAATCTCCCGCTTCTTATGGATCTTTACGTTTAATTTTTTGAGAAGTAAATGAGAAATAAAGCAAAACATAGGTACTGGCCTATCTGCTTCATCCCTAGTTTAAATTGGCATCTTCTCACTTTTCATTTGTGTAGTCTGTCTCTGCTGTACATCTTATTTGTGCTGCACTTTCAACTGTTTGGTGGTTAAGAAATACATGTAGGCTGAGGCTGAGAAGACTTCCGCAGTTTTGCTTTTGTAATCAAGGTGATTGAAGCAAGGAAAATAACCCAGTAGATAACTGAAAATATTTTGATGACTCTAGATTATGTTCGCTAACAGCATTGGGTTTTCCTTCTTCTTTCTCTTCCTCCTTTCTTTCTCCACAGTGACAGTTATGCGCGTGTGAGAGCAGTGGTCATGACTCGGGATGACTCCAGTGGTGGGTGGCTTCCCCTGGGAGGTGGAGGACTTAGCTGTGTCACCGTCTACAAGGTCACCCGGGCGGAGGACACCAACAGCACCCACAGTGGAGGAAGTGGAGGAAGCAGCAGCAACCTCAGCCCCTGTAGCCCTAGTCCTAGTCCCAGTCCGAGCCCCAGTCCCAGCGCTGTGGAGTTCCATATCAAAGGCGAAAGGCTCAAAGATAAATTGGTAAGAGAACCTCTAGCTCATAAATGTGATTAGTATTTTATGCTACACAGCCAGACGTCCAGAGATGTTTTTCTCTCGTCATTTGAATGAGATCACTGCGGGCACCAATCTTCCAGACTCCCCCTCCCCTGCTTTCTCACTCATACATACACTCACACAGGAAGTGGTTGTTTGGCTTTCCTCCATAGTGCAGGTATCTGAAAATAGGAGCAAACTGCGTGATGCTGTGATGCATGATGACATCATCGGGGAGAAGGGGAGATTACTAAAGAGAAGAAAATGAGGGATGTGGGAAATTCACGAAGTGCCTGGAAGAGACTTGACGGATGGAATAGGGGCTGGAAATTCACATTCACAACTATTTGCTCTTTTTCTCTTTTTCCTTTTTTTTGTAATTATTAAATAAGAATTTCCTCTTTCCTGAATGTGATGTAAAGACTGTTTTAGTAAAATTAAAAAAGGTGAATTTGACCCTGCTTAATCCTAAATACCTTTGGGTACAATGCACTCCTTAGTTAATGTGGTAAAAATAAAAGTAGGATTTTTAACAGTTTTGATGAAGATTTCGTTTCAAATACATGCAAATTCCAAAATATTCCTTTGTATTCAGGCATCCACTAAAAATTGATTCTCAAATACTAATCGATTCTAAAAAATGCTGTGGGATTAGATACTCATGTGCAACAGTATGGATGCTAACAGTGCTGTCTTTGTCTCCTTTAATTGATACACAATGTCACACAGCACCCCCGCTCACTAGTAGCTGAACACATGAACACAGAGCAACACTTGATGAGGAATTTTGAGAGGTCAGTCAAGTTCTGGTTTTGGCAACGTTTAAGTATTGAACAATAATCATAAATGTTAACCTGGCTGGCGCACACATTCATATTAGTTGTTAACTATTAGCAATTACCTGATAGCAACAAACCCAGCCTCAGGAGATTACAAGCTAGTGTACTCCTAGTGTTGCTCCCAAACCCGGATAAATGGGAGAAATTATAGGGAGAAAATATGGAGCCAAGTAAGCAGACGCACAGCACTACTTCAGACAGCCTAAAAATATTCTTTCTGGCACTACCTGAAATAGTCTTAAAATATTTGTCATATATACACCTTTTAGTTATGTAAGTATATTTTTGTACTCCATCAGTCAAGTAAAAAACAGCCTGATTTTATTGTTGTTCTAATCTTTTATTTTAAAAAATGGCTCTTAATTTTTTTGTTATTTTTTGCCCCTATGGTATTGAAAGTGGTATTGAGTATTTTCCTAGGTATTAGTATCAAGTGTGAAATTCTAGTATAGGAACAACCCTCAGCAATTTGGAACAGGGTACTAGTTTTAGAGGTTAGCAGAATAGAAGAAATGTGTTTTTTGTTGTTTTGTTGTTTTTTTTTGCTGAGACACAATTATGAGCCGGCCTTTTGGATACATTAATGTTAAAACATGAAGCTTTCCCACAAATAAAAGGAAAAAAACCTGCAAGCTGTATGTAAAATCATATCACAGAAAGGAATTGATATTCAGACCAGCTTGTGACTACAGTTTCAGTGATGATAATGCCCATAATTATCATGTAGCTACACTGCTCTTAATAATTCTAACTTTGGCATGCAGTTTTTGAATGTCTATAAACAATATAAGAGACGCCGCAGGGAGATACTAATCAGTCACACAGCTACAGTAGCGTAACATTTCACTGATGTTTCCTCACAGCAGAAATTTTCCGTTGCAGTTGGCACGTTTCCATTGTGCGCACCTATTAACAGGGACATGTATAGAAGCCATTTGTTGAAAAGAATAAATCCACTGTTATGTCACAAAAGGAGGGTTATAAAGGTAGTGTTTACCAAACAAAGTCATTCAGTCATATTAGTGCTGCAGATGTTTTTGCCATCCACTTGGGATCAGATTCATACTCAAGCATGAAAGCATGAATTTTAGGAGTTGCCATTTCCAATCAAGAAGGAGAAATTATGTAATTGGTAGATTTATATGTCAGAAACTTCACATTGTGTACATAAGCACCAAGTTCTGTTTGTTCTGAATTAAGCGGAGTTAAAGACTGCACCAAGGCTCATTGTAAGGTATATAGGAATTATTTTGAAGTGCAGATCATACAGAGCTGGTCTGATATAGAATCCAAGAATAAAAATATCCTGTAAAGCTGGGAGTGATCATATTATTTCCACTTTAGCCAGCTAATTGACCAGCCAACCCACTCTAGTGTAAAGTCTTACATACAGCAATATGTCAAAAATCAGTTTGCAATGAACTTTAACTCAACAAAATGTTCCTAAAATGTTCTTCATATATAGAACAAAGTCCTACATTGCAAGAATTTAAAGATATTCTGGTGCTAATTTCTAATGATTGACATGATATTCTGCATCCTGCACACCGGTTTCTTGGCACCCTGCATAACATGTTCACATGAAATCACTAAATCTGCAAACCTGTATTGTCTGCTTCTTCACAATGAAAATAACAGCAAGGCCCTAAAAGATCAAGAGCTGTGTTGCGGCTCTGATCTGTTTGGCTTTTGGAGTAGTTGCTGTAAAGCTCGTGAGACTCATTCTGTGCTGTAGATGTAAAACAGATCCAGTAGATGCACTGGGATAATCCTTGGTCTGTGGTAAACACAGTATAAATCTATTTGTTTGTCTGTCAAATGCCAGATGACAAAGGAGGCCACCATGGTGCACAGAATCTGGTGCTTTCCGGCAGTTGGATATTAGAGCCTTGTTACAGCCGTGTGTCTAAATGACCCTTTTTAACTGAGCACATTTTATGTATGTTTTGTGTTTACTGTGTTTGTGTTTCGTGCGTTGCTATCCAAGCATGTGTGCGGCACAGGAAAGGGTGTGACGGGAACGCTGTTGCTCAGACAGGGTATAGACATGGTTTAGAGACCCCGACAACTGTTCTGGGACGTGGTAAAACACCCCTGTCACCACCAGAATCCCCAGCCACCACAAAAAACACCCAGACATATGTAGGTCTGTCAGGATACCACCCAGTGCCAGGGTGTTGGCATCAACCACTTTGCTACCGGCAGTGTGAGGTCATCAGAAGAAGTCGCAGTGTCCAGGAAAACAGTGGCAAACAATGCGTCCTAAGAATATGACATTCCATATCAATAATTGTTGCCACTCTATTTTTTTAAACTAAAATGTCAGTGTTTTGATTTCAGGGGTCAATGAAGGAGTATAATTATGTTGTGTGAGTGATGTTGTAAGGGGAAGAAATTCATGAATATCTGTAAGGCTCCTTGGTTTGGATTGTTATGTCTAACATACAGGAAAGGAAAGTGGTCTACCATGTTTTAGAATGTCTTTTTTTAATTTTTCAAGGATACAATTTAAGTGTTTTAATCTGACCAGAAATAAACAGAATTGGAAGAAGAAAGGAGGGAAAAGGCAGTGACATTTCTAATTCCTGACAGGAACCTGAGAGGAAAATGAATCATAAATGCAGCTATTTTGAAATCAGAAAGACACAATTTTGCCTGGTAGAAATTAGGTGACTGGGGATGGAAAAGATTAAGAGGAATTTGGGAAGGGGTAGTATGTAGTCAAAGAGCAGGAAATGGAGGTGGAGCCAGATAGATGGGAGACGGAAGAAGAGAGGTGGAGTGAATCTGTCTATAAGCGCAGTGATGCGGCACAGAGTGTACTGGTGATGACTCAGCTGGCTCTCCATATAGCTACCAATCACTCTCCTCCTTGCCCCCTCCCTCCTCTACATCTCTCTTTCTCATTCTCGCTCTGATTCTCTGACTCTCTTAAAACTACAGCTCTAATTGGTTGACGATTACTTACCACACTGGCTCTCGGATTATGACAAATCTCCGGTTAAGCTCTCTTTCACTGCACCTTGCTTCTTGTCATTCATAGTTTGCAGTTCCCTCAGATTGGTACAGCTGTGTATTCCAGGCTTACTCTAAATAACTTTGGCTTGGGGGCAAGGCCCTATTTGATACAATTTGTTTTTGCTGTTAACCTTTGCTGTTTGATTGTTTTTGACTTGTCTGTGCTAGTAACATTTATAGCTTTAAGTCTCTGGGTGATGGGGAAATGCATATCAGTACGAACCAATGCACCGTACTTAACTTAAATAGCATTTATTCTGTTCAATTTTATTTAAAAAAATAAATCTTTAAATGATAGCAAGTTTGGAATCATGACTCTGAAAGAAGCCTGATTTCTTTCACCTGGTTTCTTGTGCGCATGGAAACATAGTCTCCATCTGTTCCCTCTTTTCTTTTCTTTTCTTTTCTTTTCTTTTCTTTTCTTACACACCGTCTTGACTGCTCTCTGCTTGTCTTACCTCTGTCACTCTCCTCTGTTAACATCCCTTACCTCTGTTCCCTTTCTGTCTCTCTTTCTGTCAGCAAGGCTCCTCCTCCTCCTCTCTTTTCTCTGAGCACAATGTGGAATGCGGTGTTAAGTATCAACCTTCCATGCAACTGTGATACTTCCTCCTCAGTCGGCCTTGCTGTGCGCTCACCTTACCTGCTCCGGCTCCATTCAGTCTCGCCTCCACAATCACCCCCAGAGGCACAGTGGACCCCTCCTCCCTCCCCTGTCCTTGCCACCCCAGCCTCTCACAACCATCCTTTCTTTCTTCTGTGCCCTCATCCAGTAGCTCTAGGGTAGTCACGCAGGCTCGCCTCCTCCTTTTCTTGTTAGAGACACATATTAAACAATGATAGAGAGACAGACACTTGAGTTATGTGCAGCACGCTTGCAAAGCAACTCACACAGAATGAAATTCAGACCTGAGAACTCTCCCTCTGACACACACATATCATCAACCTCTTTTACAGCTGCCACATATTAGCCTCATGAAGTGTGCATGTTGACTGTTGTCCAGATCCGTGGGGAACGGTGCCATCTGCTTTCAGCAATTGAGTACTTTGTTTGTGACCGTTATCCTCAGACAAGGCATTTGGATTGCAAAGATGCACAGCGTAGCACTTGGGTCATTGAGCTTTTCATCACACCAGCTCCTGTGCTCACGCATGCTCTCACGCAGATCACGGTGTGCACAGTCACACATTCACACCCTATTAAGCCACCTCTCGTGCGCATCAGTAAAAACCTCAAAGACTGTAATGGCCATCTCTCATTTCATTTAATCTGCCTATAGGAAGGCCGGGAGGCGGCCCAGTAGCCCTGATTAATAATAGGCTTTGGAAACACAGCCTCTCTTTGCCATACACTTGGGCTTCCTGGCTCCAAAACAACTCCACACACTCCAACCCTCCTGCCACCACAGCTCTTCAACATCAACTTTATTTGTAATGAAAACCCCACTATTTAGAATGTGTTTTACAAATTATCTTAAAAAAATTGTTAAATTATTGGGTTGGGGTGACTTTTTTGTTAAATTTAGAAACTGTGGAACTGCCCATGTGTGTAGTTTAAATTTTACAAATCTTCTTTCTAAAGTTCTCAGTCTTTTTGCTATATTTATGATGATTGAATGTGACACATTACAGCTATAGTTAGATTCTTCCTGTCCTCAAGCAATTAAACCACACAGTTCAAATTCTGCATCGTTTGTTTTAAAACATCTTGAATAGCACCAAAATGCCTTGTTTCACATTCAAACTATTTGTGTGTCTTCTCAGGTGGTACTGGAGTGTGTTTTGCAGAAAGACTTAGTATACAACAAGGTCAACCCCATCTTCCACCACTGGAGGATCAATGACAAGAAGTTTGGACTGACCTTTCAGAGCCCTGCTGATGCTCGTGCTTTTGACCGGGGCGTACGGAGAGCCATTGAGGACATCAACCAAGGTGTGTTTTGCCATTGTGTCTGCGTTTTTTGTTTTTTCTTTTTGGGTAGTTTAGAACAGGTCAAACCAGATAACAAAGTCAATAGAAAGCCAGCAGAATGTACCTTAACAGTCCATCAGCCAGCATTGGCTATTGTTTCCATATCAAGAAATCAGGGCAGCCCACAGATTTTTTTTTTCTTCCTCCACTACCCTCACCACCTTTCAAACTCTTGCCCTATCAACAAAACATCAGATTTGTTTTGAATTCCCACCAAGAGTTTGCACTGTGTGTGTTGGCAGACATTCAGTAAATGTAAAATAAGATGGATGTATGTGCACAAATGTAGTGTGTATTCTGCTGGTGTGCATTTACAGCCAGTATTCCTGCTTGTTTATCTTGGCTTGTAAAGGCTGACCTAGCATCTGTTCTAGGAGAGATGTGTGCTGTTGATTACCTTTGATGACTCCCCCACCAATGCTACCTGCTCTCTCACCCAAGCTTGAACCCTCCTGTGTTATCTTATCAAGCCCAGCTGCCCAGATAAGCTTGCCACTTCCTGTAGAGACTGGCACTGCAACGCTTTGCTCAGACAGTGGGTGATAGAGGACAGGAGAGGGTTGGTGGGAAAGAGGAGAAACTCATAGAATGGATAGCAACCTGAGATAGGGGCTGAACGTCAGTCAGAAGAAACTTGACCAGACTGGGCTTTTGTTCTTCTCAGTCTTGGCAAGTAATTTCGAGGACTGGCTAGACTAGTCTAAAAAAAAAAAAGGCAGAGTTTGGTCTCACTGTCGCATTTATATATTTTAAAGCTGAGCTAAATATTACTTTTTATGTGGAGTTGAGGTCTTAGTTGAGCTGGCAGCTTTATGTCCTGATAAGCATTATTTTTCCATACAGTGCCAGAGGTTGCAAAGTCATCCAATTAGTAGGAGAATTGCCAACTCAGCAATCTGCCATCCAGCCCCGTGTTATACAAGCGGCTGGCCAACTGGCTGGCTGGCTGGGGAACTGTAATCTCCTTTACTCTCTAGACCTGGGAATCCTGGGGAGCATAGCGGAGGTACAGCAGAACATATCGTGAAGGCTTATCGCTGCTGAGCATCGGTCGTTTCGTGCCCACAGTCGTTTATCTGAGATTTGAACTTCCTGGGCACAAGTCCATACAGTCTAGGTAAAAGGTAGTCATGTAGGACTTGCTTTTCAAGTCCTACATGATGAGGGCTGGGAAGTGGTTATGGTCATTTGTCACCGTTTGACATTTTATTATCAACAACATATCAGCAGTATAATTGCTAGTCAGGATTTTACACATTTCCATCCGTGTTCACCTAAGAGAATGCTTTGCAAAGAATCCTGAACATCTTGTAGCAGGGCCGGCTGATCGTGCAGATTCTCACTCAGAGGCTGTATATTTTTGGTGTGTTAAATGCTTCAACGCTTTCCTGTGAATGTCAGCTACAGCAGGTGATGGTGGGTTTCATCCCCTTGCATTTCTCTGTCTCTCTCACCATCCCACCCCTGCTGTCCTCTGCTCCCTCTGTTCTCCTCTCTCTCCTGGCATCTTCTTTATTCTGCCAGTGTTGTGTAATGCCTCTCCTCAGTTCTTCTGTATTCCAGTTGCATCGTTCTGCTGCTGGACTGCTGCGTGAATGTGTGTGTGGGAGAGAAGAGCCAGGAATGGAGTGTATGCTTATTGTGTGTGTGTGCGCGTGCGTGCACGCACGTATGTATCAGTCTTGCAGTCCTCTGTTGCCATGGCAACGTCGGGCACATGGCTCAGACAGCTTTGCGGCCCAGCGCTGCCAGAGTTGTGCTGCAGGAGGCCTCTTTCTCTCAGTAGTGGAGAAATGCATGCACACACACACACACACACACCTTTCTCCATGTGACTCAGCGACAGACAGACAGACTGATGGACAGACTGTGTCTAACACAAGCTCAGAGAATTCTTCTGTCCTCTCTGTGACAGAGATCACATTACCGTGTTTTTCTGCATTCTCTCTCTGAATGTGGACAGGAAGATTGATGCCTCAGTGCTTTAAACAAAGCCTCAGTGATCCTAATTAAGTGAACCAAAGTTTAAAAAGAACCTCTTGATGCCCTCGGGTGCAAACATATTTGCCCCCCACCCCCCAATTGGAATAGTTTTATCCTTGTTTTCTACAACATTGCACATCTAATTTCTAATCTAGAAATTGCCTTAAACATTTTTTAAAACCTTTTTAATATATGCATTGACCGCTGCAGATAGGCAGCTGTGTTGTGTGTTAATTTAAGCTGGCTAAAACTACAATATTTATTTGATTGACTCTGATGATTATAGTAAATAGCTGTATGTTTTGTTTGTTCTGACCATGTAACCAGTAGTGTATAGGTATACCGTAACACATCATTCTGACCTTGACTTATATACTTTAGATGTTAAGATCTTCAGCAGTAAAAATATTATCAAATTATTAACTTAAAGTTAGTTTAACAACAATTAAATGACATTTTAAGTAAATATTAACTCAAATTGACTTCAGTTAATGCTCCAAAAAAGTACACGTCTGCTGTCTCTAAAGCCACGTATGCCCGCACCACTGTGTGGTAAACTGGTGGCATGTTTGAGTTATGTAATGCTTTATTTTTGGTTTTGTTCTTGGATTTCATTACACCACCAGCCATACATGACATGAATACTAAAAACCAGAGTGTAGGTTTATTACGTACAAGGTACGTTTTTACTATTTATAACAGAAAGGTTGGACTGGCATTCTGCTTGTTCTCATCTGGTTCTGCATACATTCAGTGTTTGATGATCAAATACAAACCTCAAGACTTCACTGGACTGTACAGTGTCACTTTAGACACACTGGGTGAACGTGTCCAAAGTTTTGACCACACTCAGCCACAGTAAAATGGCATTCTGGGTATTTCAGTGTCACAGCTACTAATATCTCTTAAAAATGGTATTTGTGAACATGAACATTTTCATGGTGTTTTATTTAGTTTAGCAAATCTCTGTGTAAATATTAGCAATACAAGTGTCGCTGTTATCCACAGAACAAGTTATATTCTGTGCAGTGATGAAAAACATTTGGTAACTGAGGTGTTTGGGGATGCGGAAATGGCACGTGGCGCTTTAGCCAGGGTCGGGGTTACATTATTCTCTGCATGCATATTTCATTAACTTCTCTGTGCCCCACTAACACAAAGCAGCTTTCATTTCCCCATTAGGCCACAGGCAGAGGAAAGCAGAAGTCTTGACTTTTTCTGGCCTGACGAGAGTCAGTGTGGTAACATTCAAGCATACTTTCGAGCAGAACAGTTTGAGAAAAAGCAAACAAAAATGTTTTTGTTGGTGTTGTGCATCTGTGGAAGGAAGTTACTGAATGTTGGATTGAGACTGATGCAGCATGTTGCTTGGGTTCATTGAGATTTTGCCCTCTAGTGGCAAAGTTCCAAAAACAAGTTTTCAGCTTTTGTCAATCAAATTCAGCTACGCAAGACACTAAAAAGTATTCTGTGTGTGCTATTTACACAGGTTTTGTATTTGTAGAGTTTACCTGTCTTGATTTGAGTGGATAAAAAGATCAACTCACTTCCCTAACTTGTTCCCTGTGATGTTCTTCCTCTCCTCCAGGTTGTCGGCCGTTCGGGGAGGGCGATAATCCTGAGGATGGACTACCGGTGAGTGAGATTAAGGTTTAATATAAAGAAAACGTGTTTCTATGAATGAATAGAGTGAAGTTCTCTCTGCTTTGTCCATCACTGTTGAATAGAAGGCAGGTCATAGTTAGAACCTGATCCACATGTTTGGTTGAGGCCTGATCTGTCCCAGCTAGGTGCTGACACCTGCCTTTGTTTTCTCACAGTTGTTCTTGGAGTTTTACAGATGTTTAACCAGTGTCTGCCAGACCCTGAGGTGAAGCTGGGTTTTGGCCAGCAAAATGTGGTAAAATCTAACTCTGTAGCTGTCAGTCTTGTCAGGATTGAAGATGATATATTATTGCCTTGGAAATTAATTTTTACACGTCAAATAAAGGTTTGCAATGTTGATGTTCTCTTAGCTGAAGAAACAAGGTACTTCAAATGATCTTGGAGAAGTTAGGCTGTTTAAGTTGCCTCTTTTTCTCCATAATGCTGAGGTCAGGGTTGCATCCTGCAGGACTCCTTATTTTTCCTCTGTTTGAACATTGGACTTTATGACTTTAGCTCACCGTTTGGAGTTGTTGTATCGTGCTGCACAATAGATTTGGGGCCAACTGTAACCTCCTTGATTATATTATGCTAAACTTTTACATAGTAGTTTGCATTTACAGTATATTGCACCCTACCAACACTATGGCATGTGTCAAGCTGTTGACTGTCGCCATGTGTCTTTAAGATTGTCACGTTCTCTTTAAAAGAGAAAGGCAGCAGGTGTATAGTTCAAGCCTACATGCCCTTGGTAATTTGTTTTAGATATCAAGCCTGTTATAGGAAAGCCAGTCACACACCTGTTCTACTTCTGATTGCAAAGTAGATAAAAACACATTAGTAAAAGAAAGGGCAGCTCTTGTAGGACACATTTAGTGACAAGAAATATAGAAACCTCTGACACCGTTAAGCAATCCAGTGTGCCGTTCCTGTAAAGAAACTCCTAGGCATAATAATGATTAACAATCTGTTGTGAAACACTGAGGTGTCACCTCTGATCATTATATCCACACTGCAGTTTATAGAATAGACAGAAGCACTTTTTATATATTCTTATTTTTGCTGACTTCTCTGACTTGGTGCAGTTCCTCCCATGAGTTTAATTTTTAGCTATGCACTCCCCAGAGGCTTGTCCTTACCTCTGACCTGCTCTGTATACGCACGTCTACAATGATGTAGACTAGACGAGCAGTGAAGGAGGGAATGTGGCGCTCCCGTTCTTGTGGCAAAGTTCCTCTTTAAGGAATCAGCCCGGACATACAGGAAATCCAATGGCACCGCTGTTGCTAGGCAGCCGGGCGGTGGGGGGAACGAGATGAGGAGGAGGGGCAGGGGGGTGCAGCCAGAGAGGGGTAGAAGGGGGTGTTCAGCGAGCCACCGAGGGTGTCACCATGGTGATTTGGCATCCGAATGTTGCGGTCAGAGACCTGGGCTACAGAGAAAGAGAAGTGAACCAGACACTGCAGCCAGAGAACCAGCAAATACCACCACACAGCAAGGTGTTAGCTGAGCTGTGTGTCTTCATCCTCCCATCATGAAGTCACGTCACTGTCTGTGCAGATAAATGACTTTCAAAAAGTACAGAAGCTTTGCTGTGTGTCACCCCCTCCCAACCTTTCTGTGCCTCTCTCCATCTGCCATGTGTGGGCGTGTAAAAGTCAAAAATTCAAAAAAGAAAAAAGGAAATTGCAATGACCACTAGGGGTGGGAAACGCATAGTAATTTCATTCACTTCACGCAGAGTCATAAAATAATAACTGTAGCAAGTCAGAGTAGTTAATCTATTAGGACAATGTGCACATTGTCCTAATATTTTGCACTATCAATAATTGCATCACAAGAGGAAGCAGTATGATATATTGAAATGTCAATATTTTGTCCCACCCCTAGTGACCACACATTTAGTTTTCATTACTAGTTGGGCCCTTTAAAATCTGCATCTGTGACCTTGTGCCAAAAACTGATACCAGAGTCTGATCAATATGGGAGGTCACCATCAAGCCGCGTTTCGTGGTCCTTGATGGTGACATCTCTAAAAATCGTTAGGTATTCAGATTTTTCTGGAATTCATCCTAGCCTTGCATTGTTATAAAGATTCGTGTGTGTTGTGTAAGCGTGCGCGATGGTCTTCTCCACCCACATCCTGCCCACTGAGGCTGAGCACCCACATGTATGCTCTTCACAAGCTTACCACATTCTTCCTCTCACTCGAAAACACACACTCTCATAAAACACACACAAAAGGCACATGCAACATATTTCACCCATACAGAAAAGTGGTTGCACAACACCCTGCTCAGCTGTGATGACCCTCTGCCAGGAATTATGCTGTACTGCTGCAGTCCTTCCGCTAGTACTAAGTAAAATATGTATCTGAGGTTTTTTTTTTTGTTTGTTTTTTTTTTCTCAAATGCCACAAGAAAACATCCGCATCTAATTTAGAACTGGCAGGAAGTTTTCTCTTATCTGTTTTGTACACATGGGTTTTGTTGGCCAGTTGACTTTTACAGCCTCAGTCTGACCACTGTTAGTTTTCTATGAAACATCCTGAAGCTCTGAACAAGTGTAGTTTAAAGTATTTTAGGCTTATTACCGTAGTTTCTTTTTCTTGAGAATTAGACAAAATATTTGGTATATTTGGTGTTCATCTTCTCATCTCACTCTTAGGGAAAAAAAAGAATTTTGGAGATACCTCAGGAGTGGCCTTTTTAAATTTTTAAATTTTGGCACTTTTTTTTTTAAGCTGGGAGGACCCAGAGATGAGCCCTCACCTTTCATGCTATGAGCCATTTTCTAGCATGTGAGAAACAAGCTCATACAGACATAAAACATTTAAAGTTTGCATTCAAATATCCAGTTTGTGTGCTCTGTTGAAGCGAGCTAGTGTGTCGCAAGGTTTTAGTATGTGGGCCAGCCTTCCCTGTCCTGAACCCCTGTGCCTTTGAGGGCGGAAGTGCATGGATCCTTGATGTTGATGTGGAGCCAGGTTGCCCCTGGCTCCCACCACCTACAACGCCCTCCCCTCCATTCCTCCCCCTTCTCTCTTCTCCTCCCTCACCCAGCCACATCTCTAGGGTCAGATCAGCTCCAGATTGGCCCCCACGCATGCCTTTGAATGGTGGGGGCTTAGGAAAGCACTTTAAAAGGAAGCCCAAGTCTGTTTCCCATTTCGCCCCCCCCCCCCCCCCCC
>VUQK01031196.1:22527-35124 GCA_015106715.1 Bujurquina vittata
ATAAAGGGTTTGTTTTCACCGTTTGAAGGGGAAAAAAATTGTAATTATTTTCCCTTTTTTTCCCCCCCCCCCCCCTAAATAAAATTTCATTTTAGAACCTCTTGAACCATATAAATAGAAACCAATACACAACAGTTTCATTTATTTCAGTGAATCTCAGTTTTAGTCGAGTTATTTACTGCTGTAGTGAAATTGCTGGGTTTTTTCCCTTTTGTTTTTTTTGGTTTGTTTTCTTTTGTTTCTACATTGTTGTTTTTTTTACCTGCTCATTTTTATGATTAGTTTTTAATCAAGTGTTGAAATGTTGCTCAACCAGCAAGTTTTGTTTTGGTGAGGTCAAGGGGTTACAGTGCTCCTTGGTTAAAACAACAAGGCACTTAAATTAGACTATTGTTTTATTGAGAAACCTTCAGATTTTTGGAATTAGTTTGCTCATAAATTGAACTAAGTTAGCATCCTGTTTGTTAGGGGTGGAAAAGCCCTCCTTTAAAGCACTGCTCTCCAAGCTTTGGTTGCAGCACCCTTTTCAAATTCCCTCGTTTGATCCCATGAATCTTTCTGTTTAAATGTGGTATTACATTGTTCCTCAAAAGTCAGTCCACTCCTTCCATGAATGAACGAACGGGTGAATGAATGAATGCATTGTGTTAGGAATGCTGAGCATCTTAGCTATTAAAACCAGAGATATTTTGTATGCTTGTGTGCATAGGTGGTTTCATGTTATGTAACGTCACCAGTGACTATGTGATGCAGGCTTTGACTCATAACAGTACTGACCACTATCCTGTTTTTGGAAGTGCTGGCTGCAGAGTAAACAAAGAAATGAAATGCACTCATTTGCTTTCTTGCCAAATTAGATTAAGAAGAGCAACACTTGTTCTGTTAACATGAAGACTGAAAGCAGGATGAAGCAGCTCACCAGAAATTGCATTAATTAAAATATAAAAGAAGGTGTTAAGAAAATATGGATGCACGGATGTGTAAAATAATTTAGCCAGTGCCAGCATGTTTTTCTCTGTTTAAGTTGTTTTTGTTATTTATTCTCGTCTTTGTTCCAGGGAAACAAAGAAATCGTCATCCTGAATAAACGACTGTTAAAGTCTTTCAGCTCTTCATCACGCCATCTTTGAACATTTAAGGGGTTTATGCACACTAAAAAAAGAGACTAGCAGCCACGTGGACTAGAGATTTTGGAATGTCAATGAAATTCGGTGTCTTGTAGTGATGACAGATGAAATAACAGTTAGCGACGTGAGGTGGCTAGAGGCAAGCATTTGAAGCGACTATCAACGGGATAGCAAAGGGATACCACTGACTGACAAATGATAGGGCAGGAAATAGGGTTTCCTATGCAACCAGTGCCTGAAATGTCTGCAAGCAGCTGTCAGCTACAAAGCGAGAGGTGACAAGCGGATTGCTTTATATGTGGACAGGGCTAGAGCCAAAATTAATGCGACGCAACAGAAACATCGGTCACTTGCACTGGTAAATGTCATCTTATTTTCCGGTAGGCAAGGCCAGTATATTGACAGAAAAACAAAGGATTATTACAGAGTGATATCTGTGAGACTATTATTGTGGCTTCCTGGAGTTGTCCCCAGCAGGGGTGGCATCTCCAGCAGAGACTCCCAAAAGTCTTTATGCTTGGCCACAGAAATGGTCACATGCATCACCCCGTGTAAGCCTGCAACTTGACATTTCTACACTGGATTAAACGAGCTATAACCTGTAAATTAGTAAGCTGTGGAGGTGGATTATGTTTCCCTCTGTTTCCAGTCTTAGTTACCTGAATGAAGTTCCATATTTAACAAATAGATATGATTAAAAACCTTCTGGTCTAACTCCTGGCAAGAAAGACACCTCCCCCCCAAAAAAATAAAAATAAAAATAAATAAATAACTGAAATGCTCCCTGCAAAGTGTAATCCACCTCAAGTTTTAATGGCAAATTTGGTACAACATCCAAATGCTGTTACTATCAGATATGCATGTTTTCCCACCTCCTGTCACTCCGGGTTTTTAAAAAAAAAAAAAAAAGAAACCACACCTCACTTTGGAGTACAAGAGAACCATTCATCTTCCAAATTCCTCCCTAACCAATGCTCCCTTTACTTTCTATGCAAACCTTTGAATGTGGGAAACGCATTGACCTCTCTGCGGACTGAGTCAGTGATGGGACAGGACATTTTAACGCTATTTAGGTAGATGACCAACCCCTGGTACCAAACTCCAGACACCTGTAAATATGTAACACTATATTTAAGTACTGATAATAATCCCAGCTTTTTTCGTCTTTGAAATTTTAAAGCTAGAGCTGTATTTATCATTGCTGTCAGCATATACTGTAGCTTCAAATGACAGCATTTGTACATAGGTCACCTTTTAGTATTATTTCACATTGAAAAGTAGAGGGCGTTTGTGATGGAAATGACTATTGAGCTTCTAATAGAGTTTCTCTCTAGTTTTGTATGGTAGAAGGAAGGATAGTGCTAACACGGTACAGTAGTGGCAGTCCACTTGTTTTTAAATTTTGATATATAAATATTATATATATACATACATATAAAGCTGCTAGATACAATCACTAATTTTATTGTGTTGACAGAGAAAATCAGCTATGAACGACTGTTAAACCCTAATTCTCCAACAGCATATAAAGACGACGGTCAGTTTTGAAATGTTTGATTGCTCTGTGTGATGAAGTGGGACATTTGTGCGTGTGTGTGTGTGGGTGCGCAAGTGTTACTATATGTGCCCACGGCTGTGCGTTTGTATGTGTGCGTGCACTCGTACTGTGTATGTGTGTTAGACTCCAGGTAGGTTGACGGTGTGCGTGCCTGCAGGGATGGTGTGTGTAACCAAATGTTTGGTTGGTTGTCTTATTCTCCCATAGTAATCTGATTACCCTGCATAATTGCAAGCTGAACCAAGGTTTGATGAACCTGATTAAAACTTGCTGGCTGAGAAGCAAAATGTAGGACGTGCATTTATACAAAGTGTAGAGAATGCTGAAATAACACTTCTCATTCTGCATTAACCAGCACAGTGCAACTTCCTGTCATGTACTGTATTATATATGCAACATGTGTCTGTCCGCTTTAATATATATATATTTTTTTGACCTGCATTATATAAGACTTCAGTTTTAACCACTTTGCTGCTAGTCTTTTATCCTCTTTCAATCTTGGAAACTGTGCATATCTTTGGGAATGCATACAAGTGTACATTCTTGACATTGTGTAGATTAAGAAAGAAAAAAAAGCTATATAAACCTGTTTCTCTTCAGTGTATTGTTTTAAAACGGTTACTTTTTACAGCAGTTGAGTGGTTATGTTTCAATTCTCCGATGCTTTGGTGCACTGATGATACTATATGTAAGCTTTTTTTCATCTTACAGTGCTCGATGTAACATTTATGTGATTAGTTCTAAATAGTGGAAGACATTTGTGTTTTGAAACTTGCAGTATAAATGGTACTATTCTTAACTATTCTGTAAACACTGCCTGTTTTCTTACTTTTCGTTCTTTCACTCTCTCTTTTGTGCACATTTCTTTTTGTGTGCATCTCTTTTTTTTTTGTTTCCTTTTAGTGCCATCTGCTTTCACATCCTGACAACCTCAAAAAAGTGCCTCACGTCCATCCTAGTTTCCATCTTAACATCTTGTTCTGGTTTTATTGGTTTCTACACATCTAGGTATTACCATGGTTCAAGAATACCAAGTATCTGTAAAATTTATAGTACCAATAACTCATGTCATAGTTGTATTTTCTTTATACAGATGTAGCTTGTTACTTTTCATAAATATAATGTAAATATGCATACATATGTTTGTAACTGTTTTTATGTTACATCATACACTTGTAATTTGACATATCAAATAACATTATCATAATAAAATGGTGAGTTTTAATCTTTTGTTTCCTATGCTTGATTTCTTGACCCCAAAATGCAAAATGTTGCATAGAAAGGGCAAACAGATGCATTCAATGCATCACGACATTGAAAGCATCTAATTCTGCGTATTCCACACCTGTGCTGTCAAATCAGCTCGGACACTTCAAAGTGTAGACTGCACCAGACCGAATACAGGTGCCATAAGTGGTTGTTTGTGATCTTGAGCATTAGGTAGGGGTTAGCACCCACGAGAAAGCCAGCACATAAAGTTTCCCAGCAGAACCTTCTGCAAAACATCACAATGGCTCCACCAGGTTGTCTTCTTCCCTTAAACTCAATGTCATTTTCAAGAAACCAATTTGACAAACTCCTCAAAGATTTTGGTCTATACTGACGAAATATCATCCCATAGTTGCTGCAGTTTGTCGACTGCACATCCACGATGTGATGTGATCTCCTGTTGAGTACAGAGAACTTGCTGTCATGTTCAAGAAACCAGTTTGACACAATTTTATCCTGTTGGAAGCAGCTATCACAAGATGGGAACAATGTGGTCATAAAGGAATGGACAGCAGCAATACTCAGGTAGGCTATGGAGCTTAAACGATGCTCACCTGGCCCAAAGTGTGCCAAGAAAATATTCCCCACACCATTACACCACCAGCAGCCTAAACTGTTGATACAACAGTTCCATGGATCCATACTTTCATGGTGTTTGCACCAAATTCTGACCTTACTTTCCAAATGCAGCAGCAGAAATCGAGATTGATCAGACCAGGCAATGATTTTCCAACTTCTGTTGTCCAATTTTGGTGAGCATGTGTGAATTGTAGCCTTAGCCTGTTCTTACCTGACAGGAGTGGCACCCAGTGTGGTCTTCTGCTGCTGTAGCCAATCTGCTTCAAGGTTTGATGTATTGGGCATTTAGAGATGCTCTTCTGCATGCCTTGGGTATAATTAGTGGATCTTTGAGTTACTGCTGCCATTCTATCAGCTTGGAGCACTGTAAACTGTAGTGATGGCTGTGTGGGAAAATCCCAGTAGATCAGCAGTTTCTCAAATATTCAGACCAGCCAATTTGGCACCGTCAACGCTATCACATTCAAAGTCACTTAAACCTTTCTCCTCCATTCTGTTGCTCGGTTTGGACCAATGTCTAATTGCCTAAATGCACTGAGTTGCTGCCATGTGAATGGCCGATTAGATATTTGTATTGATAAGCATTTGAACAGGTCTACCTAACTAAGTGGCCTGTGGGGATGCATTACATTAATTTTACTACCACAGGGGTCAGGGTCAAAGGTGACCCTGATAGAAGATTACTTTTTACTACCACAGGAATCACCGGTGACCCCTGTGGTAGTAAAAGGTTTGATCATGTGACCAGTGATTAATATCACTGGTGCATTTAATGAGTTTCAATGTAAACAATAGCTTCCTTAACTAGTTGGAGAATTTGCATCTATTTTCCTTATTAGTGGAATGAAGAGCCCTTCATAGTTCTTACTTTCCTTTTATGTACTTCTACTTTTGGAAATAAATACGCCTTCCTTACTTACATTTTTAAGCTAAAATTGGGCTCTCATTGTATTGACGTCTTGGAGCGGAACTGAAGTTGCGGAAATTCGCACGTTTCATTCCGGCTCGTTGTGTCAGTCGGACCGCCGTGGATTAGCGTAACACTGTTAAAGAAATGAATGGGCTCTAAAGCTGCTCATGCTGTCATGATTTAAGTAGATAAACACGCGTGAAACAGCTCGCGGCTTCATCCATGGAGTGTGACATTTTGGACTCGCTAGAGCAGCTTGGGTAAGGGAGTCATTGTTAGCATAACTGTTTAGCTTCCACATCCAGCGTGTTTTCAGTGCCCGTTTACACTCAAAATAAAGCAGGTGGTTGATCCAACACCTCCGTCTAACTCTTGGATGTTTTTCATCGTGGCTCTGTGTGCTGGTCCGCAGCTATGACGGCCCTCTGCTGGAGGAGAAGACGCTGCTCAGAGCCGCAGAGGGCGGCTTGCTGTCGCCCGAGTATGTGGAGCTCTGCCAGTGGCTGTCAGCTAGGTTAAAGCCGCTTTGCGACCTGGAGGAGAGCATCACCTCTGGTCCAGGTGGGCAGCATCCACTCTCACTTGAATTTGACCCACCAAAACTGTGTTCTCACATCTGTTTTGTTTGCGCTTCCCTTTCCCAGAGGATATGGACAGCCTCCAGCTAGAGATGAGTGGTCTGCTGAAGGAGCTGCATTGTCCCTACGAGGTTACAGGGATTCTCAAAGGAACAGGGCAAAACACAAAAGATCATCTCAAGTTTGTCTGTATGTACTCATTCTGCTTAATCTAGTCACATGTGATGTAAACCGTGCAATCAGTAAGAAAATTAGACTTTTGTGTCTGTTTTTCAGTGTTTTTAAGCTCCGAGCTTCAGGCGGCTCAGATTGTGAGAAGCAGGCGAGTCTCTGACAAACATGAACAGAGTCCAGTGAACCAGGAGCTCACAGCAATCTGTGAAACGCTGAAACTACCAGAGCCAGGGGGACAGGAGGCAGCAGGAGTTTTCTCTCAAGTCCAAAATAAGGTGAGGCTGTTTGAACTGCAATTCAGGCCCCGAAAGGATGGTAAGAAAAGATAAAAACCATACATAGCTTTTTATTATTATTATTATTATTATTGCTTGTGAATTACTTGATGCAGCAAGACTAGTGTAGCTGTGCATGATTTGAACACATTTTGGTCAAAAGGTATATCGCAAATTAGTAGATCCGTCTCATCTGCATGCCTGCCATCTAAATGAATATAATTATTGAAACGGTTTCCCTTATTTATTTAAACATGATTTTGCATCTGAATAGTGATATACTGTTTTATTTGTGTGTTTTTAAATATAGCCTAATATTTGGATCTTTTTATTTCTGTATGTACTGTTGACTGCTATTTTAATTAAGCTCATCTCCAGATTAACAGGAAAAATGCATATCCTTTTTTTTCTTTTTTATAGGTTGAGAAGTTACTTAAAACTCTTCCCAGTGCCTCTGTTGGGAACCCAGTGCTGAAGAAATCACTAATTAATGAACAGTGGGTATGTATGAGCCGATGAGTGTCAGAGTGGTTCTGACACTCACTAGTCACCTGGATTTGGGGGTGAAACCCTGTGCGATTGGCTTCCCTTCTCTGCCAATTCCTAAAATGCCACTACATGCCTACCCAATCTCAGAGTGTGGGGGTGCTGAAATCCCCCCCGACCTATCATCCTGGCTCCCCCTTGCCATAGCATTTATGTTGTACCTCGTCAATCTCGAGTTGTGATAGCAGTCGCTCTCTAGCTCATTTTTCTGAGGTAGTTAGCATGAGGGGTCTAGCCAGGGGACCCTTACTGGAAATGTGCCCTGGTCGGGATTCGAACCCCGACCTTCTGCACCAAAGACCGTTACCTATCCCATGTATATAAATATTCCATTGTTGTTACAGCTTTCTTTTTCATACTTGCTTGTCTCTGCAGGAAAAATTACAAAGCATCAATGCAACTCTGTCGTCAGAGTACGAGTGTCGCCGCAGGATGCTGATCAAACGGCTCGATGTCACAGTTCAGTCTTTTGGATGGTCAGACAGAGCCAAGGTATGTTTACAGTCACACTTGAAACCATTGTCTGCTTGCTCTTGCTAAACATAAGAAAAGCTGAAAAACTTATAATTCTGATTCCCAGAATGGTTTTGGACTATAAATCAAACCGAGAGAAGTATTCAGATATTTGTGTGTTTTTAGGTGAAGGTGGACAGCATGGCACGAGCCTACCAGCCTAAGAGACACTCTTTGAGGCCTCGGTCCTCTGTGGACATGGCGGCACTGCTGGCTGCCAGAGAGGATCTCTGCAACGTGGTGAAGACCAGCAGTGGCTCCAGCAGGGAGAAGACTGCTTGTGCTGTCAACAAGGTACAGCAATTCTTTTCCCCACCCAGAATAATTGGACAGATTTGGTTGTTTTCTTCATAGACCTTCTGTTTCTCCTGTCTCTGCAGATCCTGATGGGAAGAGTACCAGATCGAGGAGGACGTCCCTCAGAGATTGAAGCGCCGCCTCCTGAGATGCCTCCCTGGCAGAAAAGACAAGATGGTGGAGGTGGTGGCTGGGGAGGACGTGGTGGTGGTGGGGGACGAGGTGGAGGAGGCTGGGGACAAGGAGGACGAGGTGGTGGAGGATGGGGGGGAGGGGGGGGGGTGGTTGGAAAGGAGGTGGATGGAATCAAGGAGGACACAGCAGACATGGAGATTATGGAGGACACAGTGGGCATGGAGGACACGGAGGAAAGAGAGGACGGTACCAGTATTAGCTTCCTCTGATTGTCTTTTGTGGTTTTTAAAGTAATACTAGTTTTTCACATCACCTCAACTCTGTTTTGTTTTTAAGTCTATGGATGAGAAAACACTGATGGGTGATTGTATTTAGTGGAAAATTTGATTTTATTACATTTTACTTGTATTTAGTGTTCATTCTTTTTTTCCACTATTCTCATCAGTATTTAAGCAAAAGTAGCAATTAATACATCAGTTTTCACTCATATAATGGTGGCAAACACAAATATTGGGCCCATAACATTGAAGCTATGTTCTAAATCTAAGTTATTTTATATAGTAACTCTATTGCCATAATGTAACACATGCATGCATCTTCAACATTGCTTAGGACAAATGCCCATGCTTCAGAACAAAGTACAAGTTCATGATTTTGCAACTTGTTCTTATTAAATATGCACAGCTGGAATATTAATGGTTAGATTCAAGGATTATAAAAATTATGACTACAATCTGAATGTGACCATTGTAGATTAAGGATGTAGTTCCTGGGTCTGTGTGGACTGACTGAAACCACTGCTACCTGAATAACCTGAGCACACTGAGGACAACTACAACGTCGCACTGTAGTTCCATTATTTGACCTCCAGTTTGCCCCTTTAAACTTAGGAGACTGTTTTGTTTTCACCCTCCAGGATCCTTGTTATTTATACCATGTTGGAAAGCCCTTTCTGCTTGCTGTTTTTAATTAATAAATCTTTCAATTCTCAACTCCCTCTGTTGTTGATGTTATCAATGGCTGCATAAGTGGCAGGCATTGAGGTAGGCAGACCTCTTCCACAAGGTGGCGCCCTGGACTCGTGCAATTTCAGGAACCAAAGCTGCAGATGAATTTATTTCCAAGTATTTATTCTTGGCTGAAAATAATTTCTACACTTTTTTGTCCAGTTCAATAGATACATTTATACACAATTTGTACAACAATCAACATTTTTCAAAGTAGACTTTTACATTGTGTACATTATGAACATACCTGTACATGGACAAAATGTTTGCGCCATCTTTTCAGTCTCCAAACTAAGACTGTCGTTCTACCAAAACCAAGCTACCTGAAGGAAATCATGGGTCTCCAAAAAGTTCCACTTAAAAGAAATCTCAGCAACTGTATTTTTTTTTCCCTCCAGTTAAGTAACGTCGCACGTTTCTTTGATGCAAAAACAAGGTCAGTAAAAGTAGTATCACTTTGGCACCTTCAGCTTAATGTTCAGTTTCTGCACAGAAACAATGGGTCTGAGTGCAATTTACAGGGGTGGCGGCATCAACTAAACCAAACTCCAGTTTAATAGGAACAAGTGTTCATTAATAGTCAGGTGGCTATTTGTTAAAGATTACTCCAACTCGGACTCAGCTATGACAAGTATGGCAGACAGAATACTGAAACTAGAAACCCTGTCCATACAAGTTTGTGCTTCCTATTTAAACCGAGCACCACAGCCAGCAGACATGAAGCAAACACACTCCACACAGTCTGTTAGTGTTATACTGCG
Source organism: Bujurquina vittata (assembly GCA_015106715.1). Classification (NCBI taxonomy): domain Eukaryota; kingdom Metazoa; phylum Chordata; class Actinopteri; order Cichliformes; family Cichlidae; genus Bujurquina; species Bujurquina vittata. Next base: position 32,257 of record VUQK01031196.1, read on the forward strand.
GCATGTTTTAAGCCTTATGCACTTTATTGAAACAAAGGAGCCGCTGTTGTGTCATCGGGAACAAGGTGAATTTATTGTGGTTTGCAATCCTTGTGCTTCTGAAGTCATCACTGCACTCCTTCATATTTCACCAAACTACAGAGCCCTGTGCTACAGTGCAGAAACTTAAATGCTTCATTTTCAGTATAAGAAAAAAAAGACGTATAAATGTATAAAACCTATTTTCCAGTTTTACTCTAAACCCAGCATAAACCCAACAAACCCATACATTTTAAGTGTATATGCTTGTAAAACCCGTGCAGTGACTTTCTACTGTGACCAGTCCAGTGTTTTACAAAAACCCAATCCATCATTTCCCACGCCTCTGGCAGCAGGTGTATCGCTTCAGTAAACAAATGCTGGGGTGGGTACGGCACTTTTTAAAAATACTAGTCCTAATGCGGACAACTCAGTTAAACTGCTACACTTAAAAAATAAAATAAAATCACACATCTATGGCCACGTTTATGGTATGACTTAGCATCATTCTGTCTATCTGCACCAGCAGAGGTCACTAAATAAAGTTTTTAAATATGATAAATGATTTGATTGAGGATTTCATATCAAACATATTTTTCCAAGCTTTTCCAAACTTAAAAGAAAAAAAACAAACTTTATCGGTATTAATAAAGCAACAGCAATTCAAAACATACTGACAAAAGTTTTCTTAGTCAAGTTAAAAATCAATTATCTTTGATATACATGTATAATTTTCAATGCAGCTTAATATTGGTTCTTTATGTACAGCATGGTACTCTGAAAGTGCTGGGCTTTAGAAAGTAGCAGTATATGTAAGAAATAATATATAATACTGTTTCGAGACAGGTCATAAGTCTTTGTGCTCCTTCATGTGGCACAGCGTCTTGCATATCTCAACAATCGATACCTCCAAGCTTGCCTGATCTAATACGTGGCCAAAACAGAGTCCAAATGCAGGCCGCTACATTTCTGAAGCGATTCAAACATCTGCATCACTGCACTGCAGTTCGGCATAACTGTGGAAAAAATTCCAGTGATCAGATTAGCCTGGAGTTGCGGATGTACTGGATGATGACCTTGTAAATGAAGGTGTACTGGGACAAGGTCTGAACCATCAACATCCTCTGCTTGCGCAGCTCCTCCAGGTATTTGGAAAATGTCAGCGCCTGTAAGAAACAGCATTCATTTCTGCCTTAACACACACAGATGATTCATCAAAGAAAATATACACCAGACGTAGTGAAATCTGAGGAAACAAAAAAAAAAAAAAAGCACACTTTTCCCACCTTCATTAGGATAAGAAAATTACCTCATTGTGCTCTAGACAAGCTATCATGATCTCAGACAGGATGACCACTCCAGTCCGCCCCACTCCAGCACTGCAGTGCACCAGCACAGGCTGATTAGAGTTCTTTGGGTCACTGATGCTATTTGTGTGTCTTCTTACAGACTGGATTTCCTCCAAGTAGGCTGGAGAAAGATGAGAATGCACACTTTATGTTTAACTACATTTTTGGAAGCAGAGGACATTAGGTTAGAAAAGGTAAAAATCTGATGATAAAATTATACGGATCCACTTACTGAGGAAGCCTTTGAAGTCCTCAGGACAGCCGTGGTCAGGCCAGTCTGTATACTGCAGGTGCCAGATGGTCCTCTCTTGTTGCGTCAAGAGATGTTTGATCTTTAGCCCAGTGGTGGCGTAGCAGCCAGACTCTGTGCGGAACCTCGTGGTGATCTTGAAGCGCCCGTACGTCACTGTGTTGTGTCGTGAGCCAAGGCGGGGCCAGTACCTGTAGCTCTTTTCTCGTCCGCTCTCCTAAACAAAGAAGATGATGTGCATTTTTCAGTACACCTATACGGGCAGTAAAAAAAATGACGGGACTTAAAATTAAATCAACATACCTCTTCGGCAGTGACCATAGCGATGATGGAGACACCCTGTTCCCACACCATCTGCCAGAAGTCCTGACACGTGTGCGACATGGGACCCTGTGAGGCAATATAATTCCACTCCTGTCCACTAACTGTCATCTAATGAGACAAGACAGAGTATTTAGAAATCTCGTAATTTCAGCAAAGAGGAAAATATTAATCTGAAAAAGATGTTATTTTATTATTCCGAAGCCTCAAGAACAAGGACGTAACGGTGAATAACACACTGCCATTCCACAAACCACTAAGCACCCCTGTATGAATATCATGACTAACATTTATGAGTCACAAAAAACTGGGGGAGTATTTGGACATCTGCTTTGGAAAGAGATGGGTATTATCATACACCCCTGCACAACTTACTCTAATATGTGACGCATTGATGTAGCCTGTATTGTTCTCTTTAGTGGGAACCAGCTCCACTCGGGTGTCGTCATAAGGCAGGACGTCATGGAAGCGGTTCCTCTCTCTGCTCTCTGGTAGCTGGGCAATTGTGCAATCCTCTCTTGGACGTTTTGGGATGCTCTCGTACTCCTTTAACAGCTCACCCCTCTCCATGTGCTGCTCCAGCATTTTACACTGACAAATGTAAACGGAAAATACACCACTGTCATGGATAATATGATAATCAGATGTCATAAATATGAAAAATATCCCTGTGAAAAGTGGACCACAGAAAACATTTTTCAATACAGATGAGTCTATATTTCTTTTATGCCCATTAAACGATTTTTTATTTTTATATATATATATATACACACACACACACACACACACACACACACACACACACACACACACACGTTGTAGAAGATTCCATCAAAGTATCGAAAGGACATAATATCTGATTTAAATAATTCAAAGACAACCAATGCATCAGGAAAAAAAAAAAAACACCCACTGTAGAGCAAAGATTTT
>VUQK01031196.1:37221-49714 GCA_015106715.1 Bujurquina vittata
ATAATATAAAAAAAAAAAAAAAAACCAAGAAGGGGGGGGGGGGAGAAAAAAAAAAAAAAAAAAAAAGGTTTATAATATAGAAAATGACAATTCTCTGTCTCTGTTGATCATAAAGTGGGTCTAGGAGCTATATAAATACCACGCAAGTATTAAAATACTCGATACACAGAGAAATACACAAGTCTGTATTCAGTCCATATTGTTGTGTTGTATTAACTGTACAGTTATTTCCTAAGCACAGCCCATCCAGACACACTGCCCAACCTCAGGCAGAAGCCTCGCAGCCCGCTATCATTATCTGCCAGCTCTAAAATGTCTGAGCTATGAGCAAATGCTCTGTGCTTTGCTCTAACAGTGAACACAAGTGTCTTTATGCAACTCTGCCATCTGAGGCACTCAACACCCAGCAGATAACTTTCATTTTTGAAGGCAATGTTACCACAACAATAGTGAAATACTTGTGGTGGACATTACATTAGCTCTGATTGTGCTCCCACAGGCCAGAGCTGTGTCGTAATTAGGGCTCCAAGGGACAAACAGAAACTGTTGAAACTTTAAGACCGATCCAATGAACAAGGACTGGGTGTGGGTCACTGGGTTTTTTACGTCGCTTTCTGTGCTTCAGAACAAGCCGAACTCAGCGGCTTTTTTCTCAGCCCTTTAAATATTGTTTGTTTCCTGCTTTCTGTGCTCTCTGTGTTTTAATGCATCTGGATTCCCAAGAAAGCTATAGGAAGAGCATAAAATAGTGACTCTAACAGAAGATATTAACTGGGCTGCATTGCTAAAATCCTGATTTTAAAACTCGTGTTTTCAACCAAAGTCAGCATTCAGTTTACTTTCAAAGAATGGTTTTGGCTTTGTAATTAGGGCTGTATTTACCTGTAAAAATGATTATTTCAGAAAAAGTTAAAAAAAATTTTTTTTAAAAGAGCTAAACATTGTGTCAGCATCAGACTCCCTCAGGTCAAACTACATGTGCTGTACTCCGCCTATTGGCTGCTCCAAGGTATGTGGCCTCAGTTTGCATGCATTTAAAGTTAGAGACACTTAAAAAAAGCCCATTTGGAGCAAGGTGGAGAAAGCAAACAAACAAAAAAAAAGTAGTGGTATGAAGGCATAGCAATAAAGAAAATCACATTCTTGGGGTAAGAGAGACTTTTGCCCCGTTTTTTAAAAATCTATTTTGCCTGAGTGCAAGTTTAAAGTGAAATAAAGACTCATAAAAACTAAGCAAAGAAAGATTCTTTTTCCACCTATTTCCATTTCTCATTGAAGAATTAGTGCACTACACTGATACTGTTAGGAAATATACACTGCTCAAAAAAATAAAGGGAACACTTAAACAACACAATATAACTCCAAATGTTCCCTTTATTTTTTTGAGCAGTGTATGTATGTAGTATAGCTGATGTAGGTTAGTTAAATAAATAGCAAAAAAACCTCCAACACATTACTAAAAAGCTCCACACCAAGAAAACAATTTGGAAACAGGACTCACCGGAGGGGGTAAACCTTCTATTGCTTTCTTCCCTGGAGAGACATCAGACACAGGCCTCGTCTTGAAGTCTTTCTTAGGCCTCTGCTTACCCTGGCCACTCAGGTCTCCCTCTGAAACTGAAGGCATAATCCTGGGCTGTCGTAACGCTACAGTACCATGTGCCGGCTCATCTTCTTGGATCAGGGGATGAAGCTTATAGGCCAAGGTGCTGGTTATCGAGGGGTCGAGGGTGGAGCGCATGGGATATGCGGGAGGAGGCTCAATGGGAGTCTGCTGCTGATGTGTCAGAGAAGTGAGAGATGTCAGGCTGTGATGCTGCTGTGGCGGCTGCTCGGGAACATATGCATCCCGAGAAAGTGGGGTGTGACGTCCACTGTCATCCTCAAAGTCCTCTTCTTCACCACTACTGTGAACTAGCATGGTGGCGTCTGAAAGAGACTTTTTGTGTCCATACTGCACATCCTCTTTAATGTCTTCAATGTCCCCTGTCTTTGTACGTTCCAAAAACACATTGAGCTGGGATCCCTGAGAGCGCCCGCCATGTAGGACTGGAGGGGGTGTGGCTGCTTCAGCTGCTGAAGAAGACACAGTGCGCTCTTTGACCCTCATTCCCTCAAAACTATGCGCCAACCCAGCAATCTCAATGGAGTTACGTTTCTGAGCATGGTACTGCTGTCTTTGTGGCGGTCCACTAAAGAGAGGCTCTGAGACTTCTTGCAAGGAGTGTGCAACAGGCAGACTGTCCTCTTGAAAGGTCTGGACTGAGTGGTGCACACGCCTTGTTATGATGAGGTCTGGATTGCTGCTGCTGACATAGAGATGACGTGACAGATCAGGTGTGCTGTTAGCTGGTCTAGGATGAGCATATGGGTAGGGTGGAGGCGATCGGTACACGTGTGTCTTCATGATGTTGGGGGCAGGATACTCTTGTGCCTGCTGTAACTGCACATTTGTGAGCTCTGGGACACTGACTGCCCCCACAACAGACCTTCTCTCTGTAGGGTAGGGGTATGGAGAAGGGCTGTGGAAGCTGGAACCCAAATGCAAGGGATAGTGGTGGTGCTGGGCTATCCCGCCATGCTCCCCCCTGATTTCTGGCTGGCTGTAAACTAGAGGGTCTGGTCTACTGTAGGCATATGAGTTTCCAATATTTAGGTTTCTCATAGAGTGACTCTGCCTGTGCTCTTGAGACAAAACCATTCCTCCCCCTGCGCCTCGGGTCTTCTGACGCATCACTGTCTCATAATCAGGAGTGGCACGATAGGAAGGTGGGATGAGAGCGCTGTGCCGGTGAGAGGGGACATAGTCTGGTCTGGTGACGTCACTTGTAATAGAAGGGTTGGAGGACATGGGTGAGGGCTGAAGGTAGTGCTGGGGATTGGTTAGAGAGCTAGTACTGTGGGCACTGTACACACTGCCATTACGCAAACGTCCTCCACTGCTGTATTCTAGAGGAGAGCAGTCCAGACTGGTCTGAGAGTGGTAGTAAAAACCGTTCTGACTGTTCATGTACAGGTTGTCTATAAGAAAGGAGGGATCATATTACAATAAAAGAACAAATGAAGTCTTTACATATAACCATATGAAGCAGATAAGATAAATGCTTACCCTGTGATGACGTGTAAGGCTCTGTGAAATGGCCATTGTAGTGCATTTGTGGAGGGGGAATCATGTAGGTCTGTGGCTTTGGCTGCAAATCAAAAAGAGGGATTTAATCAGTGACAGTACGAGCCAAACACTGCCCAGGAGCAAAGAATTAAACACTGCTGGTAAACAGTGAATATTCATCGTAATACCCACTAGAAATTCCACAAAAAGTTATACATTAAAAAAAAAAATTCAACTTTTTGATTATTTTTCTTAAGGTTGAGTTTCAAAATAAACTATTGTTTTGCCAGAAAATAACATCCATGAAAATAACAGAATAGTGTGTTTTAAGTGAGCGTGGACATTACCAGAGATATCCTAGTAGAGGATCTCCGCCTGACTGGGTTGACAACAGTGGGCTGGGTTTGGCTGGTGTGGAGATGAAAAGTCAGAAAAGATGAACTTATTCACTGCTACCGTTTCAAGTAAAGTGTTTTGCAATACCTTATATTGTTCTTAACACACAAACAGGAAGTCGCAAGTCAATTATCATGCAAGCTTGGGGTACTAGAGAAGATGGTTTAGCAAAAGTTACATTTTCTCTTGACACAATAAATATATAACTTCACCTAAATAAAATAGAATCTATACTTAGTTTAGACTTGAAAATATATATAAGACAGAAGTAAAAGAGAATGACTAAGGTTTTGGTGCCATGACAGTTTTTGACTCAGTGCTCAACAAGTATAGAGATCTGACACACTTTATAAGTCCTGTAATTCAACCCAACACAGTTTAGTTACAGGACTTTTACAATCACTTGCTCACAGAAATTCACCTAAAGTCTACAAATGTATTTCACTTGGATTAAGAATCACAGTGTGGTTCAAAATCCAAAACCCATTTCAGATATGCAGAGAGCATATTTGTGGTGGCACTGTTGGGTAAGAAGTTGAAAGGAATGAATAATGGCACTTGTCTGGCAGGCATACAGTAGGCGTTGTCTGACTGTGTTCCTCACCCCTTATTAGAAGGCAGAGAGGGACGAGAGAGCATTGGAAAACGAGGAAAGGATAGAAAGAGAAGGGACTTCTGGGAGCCCTCAGAAGGCAGGGGGTCACACTCCTCTCTGAAGAGAGAGGAGGAAAGGAGTACAGACATGAGGCTACACCAAAGAGGAGACCCATGCATGAGACAAAGATGAACAAAGAGACAGGAATCAGGCTAGACAGGTGGAGGAAAAAATAAAACAAAACAAAACAAACAAAAAACACTCACATGCTGCTCATGTTAATCTTATAAAACTTGAGTCTGGCCAGACACATCCGGCACACATATTTGGAGGTTTCCATGTCTTCCTACACGAGAAAAAGAAACACTATAATTACAGTACAGAACTGGCATTTGCTTACTTATGCACAAATAAAGGCAATCCTTGGAATGTGATAATGTGACTTCATGGCCACACACGCGCGCATTATGCTAAGCTTAATGACAATGGCCATCTCCAAAATTATCAAAATCCAATAACAGATAGCAATGTCTCTAGGGATGGAAAACAGTGCAGTTACTTACGGTCTGAAATTGAACACTCTCTTCTCTGTTGGCTAGCTCCAGGGCAAAGAAAGACTTGTTGTGACTCATGTTGTTAATTTCATGCCACCTACACAGCCAATTAAAGCACAGTGGCATAGAGGAAGAAGGGGAGAGGGGGAGAAACACATGATGTCATGGCAGTCACAAAACCTTAGGACATGTTTGGAGACATTGTTGCAATGTTTTACCAAATGCATAAAAAACACACGTGGGAGTCAGAGTACTAAATACTCTGATGTTCACTTACAAGACTGACAGATTAAATTCACAAAAACCATATCAGCTATCACTGCCTACTTGACTCATTCCCTCTTAGAGACATATTCAGGGCTGGAGAACATTAAGGAAACAACCTTAACCAAGAATAGCCGTCAGCTGGGCCACAAAACTCAAGCTTCCAGACACATTTGATTTAATTACAGCTCAGACTCAAATGTTGCCAGACAATACTTTTTTTTAAAAGTGCTTCATACTTGTAAGTATATCATATTTCATTTTCCTTTAGGCATAATTGTCTTTTATTTTTTTTAGGCTCACCTAAACAGAAGAAGTGGACGCTCGCTTTTGTGCTTGACAAAGATGCCGTCAAGGGAGGATCCCAGGGTAACATCTGTACCTGTACTATCCTGTTACGAAGAAAGGAGAGAACGATTTTTTATCCAGAATTTTGTCAGCCAGTGTCATACTTATTTTGGCTGCGGGGCATTACAGCCCAGCCATCACAGGCTTACCTTGGCTTGAAAGGTTTCTTGGCCATAGCCTTCCATTTTCTCCACCTCCTGCATGTACAGCATCTCTGCCTCTGGGGCTGGCAAACCCCTGATGAGACAAAAAAAAAGCAAAGAAAAGAAAGAAAGTGATCAGAATACTGTGACTCAAAACCTTTTTGAATTCAAGCGCGAAATTTGGAAATTATAAAAAAATAACTGCAGCTTAATAAGAAGAGAAACATATACTGGAAACATTTAAAAACAGGCTATCAATCCATTTTCTTCTGCTTAACCAATTCTGGGACACAGTAGGGTTGGAGCCTATCGCACCTACCATGGTGCATGAGACCAGGTACACCCTGGACAGGTCGCCAGTCTGTCACAGTGCTTAGACATGGAGACTGACAATCATTCACACTCACATTTATCTAACATGAATGTCTTTGGGCTGTGGGAAGAAGCTGGAGTACCTGCAGGCACGGAAAGAACATGCAAACCCTGCATAGAAAAGCAACAGCCAGCTGGTGGATTTAAACCAGGAGCTTCTTGCCATGTGGTGACAACGTTTAACACCGCACCACAGTGCCAACACTAACAGGCTGCCTTCTCTTGAGTTTTGGCACCCAAGAATTCTGGTCTCAGGTTTCACAGATCTTCATAAATGCTATTCAGCCCCTTCATTTTTAGATCCTGAGTAATAGGGGACCTGAGTTTATAAAGTGGCCAAGGTTCAAAGGTTCAGAGTGTGAAAGAATTCGTCATGCTTGGAAACTTTCATCAGCTAATGTTTACTTAAGTTACTGTGAGTTACTTAAGACCTAAAAAGTTAATGACATTAAAAATTGAAGTTTATGTTTATTACAGTAATTGTGTTTATATTATATGCAAAAATCAGCCTCATGCTTATAGTTTAAAGTACAGTTTCAAAAGTTTGCATTAAACTGTATTCCAGCGTGAATACAGATGACCAAAAACAAAAGAAAATACACTGAAGAGACACAAAAACAGTACCGTGTGTCCTCTGCTAGCCATTTGTGTGAAAAGGTAGACTGATGCTTTGAAAATCTGCTCACCTGAAGGACTGATAAAGAAGAGCCACTTTCTGAGTGGCCTCTTCCAACACTCGTTCATCCTGAATCCAGTCCTGCAAAGACAGCAAGACATGACTAACACAATCCACGCAAATGAACACAGAACATCTAAATCTCATGCAATGTGTATAGAATGCTTACAATGGGGAACAGTGCAAACTTCTGGAGGAACTCCTGGGAATCATACCGATTGAAGTCTCCAAAGTCAGCTGAGGGCAAAAAGAAACAATAGAGCATGAAGTGTAGACATTTGTAGCAAAGCAGACTCCGAGGTTCTCTCAACGAATCCTCTGTCTAATTCTGCATGCAGTATAATTTAAAATAGACATTCAAGGCTTGCAGAATGGTGTAATGCCTTCTGGAAAGCTGTAGTGTATGATGACATGATGGACTAAATTTAGGAGAGGAGACGTTCATTTGTTAATACGCCAACGTCTGACAACGTAGAGATCCTAAACTGTTACGGCCTCAGGCTTCCTTCTGGCAACATTAACAGCTTTTTTTATATCCCAGACATCAGCTGTGCTTAAAGGCTACAACTAGCCTCCATTCCCAACTTTTCTGCACATTGCACCAAACAGGAGCTGCACAGCTTTACTCACAACACACAACTTTTCATTACAAACTGAGTATAAATATTAAGGGCAACTGCTAGAAGTTTCAAACTGTTTTTCTAAATACTGAATCTTAGTCAGGCATTTGAATATGGCTGCAGCAGTAAGTGATCTCAGCAGCACAGCTATGCTATAACACCCAGACAAGTAAGCTGCAGTGCCTGATATAACTTTGCCAGCACTGTCTGAGATTCTTCCAACTGAGCAAATGTTACAGGAGCTGTCAGAGCTGAAACCCAAGCAGTGTTCACATTCATGCATCGCTGAACAATTTAACAGATTTGTTTGGGATATAGTCTTCTTCCTAAGTGCTGTATATATTATAACAATTGTAAAAATGTTCTCATAATCCCTTCGATGAGGAGCCGGACAGAGGTTTCTCACAAACTACCGTGAACAGAAAATGTGACTTCTACTCAGAAATAACTGAATAAAACTCATTTCTAGTGCAACTTCTGCAATCTTGTTGCCCGGGACTTAGAACCCTTTGTACTCACCATACTGGTGAAAAACTCACTGCAGTATTCTCCTGAACAATAGGTTTCACCATTCAGACGAAATCTGAATCGGTGTCAGAAGCACCACCTGCGCAAATTGAGAGGCGCACGACCGTCCGAAACCACACTAAAGCACGGCTTGTGCTAGCAAATGTGACATCACGTTGAACATGTGGCACCATTCATGAGGGTCAGAGTTGCAAGTATAATGAGCCCATTAAAGCTCCTAAACAACAGAAATACTAATACTAAGAAAAACAAAACAAAAAAACAAATTAAAAAAAAAAACAGGGCTTGCAAAACTAAAATTTCTGTCATCAGGTTAGTTTAACACATCCACAATACCTTGCACTGCCAGGCTTGCCAAACGTATGGCTTGTTCCAGCGAGCATGATATCCTGCCCTCTAAAACATCTTTCTTCAGTTGTAGATAATACTGATATCTGTAGAGAGAGGAAGTAATAGTTAGGAGCAGAACACTGACAAGCCACCAATGAACCAAAAAAGAGAAAAGAGCTTCCTTCATGTTTCATACAAATGGATATTTATTGTTGCTGCACTAAATTCTGCATAAGATCCAACTCTGAACTGAGGCCTTTCTTGCCAACGATAAACAGAAATAACAGTAAAAGGGTCACTGGCTTCATTAAGACACTTGCTGTCACTGATTACCTTGTGATCTCCTGTTGCAATTGGGTAACACTGGGTATGTAAAACACGACTCCAAAGTAAACAGTGGGCTCCACCCCGTACTTGTCCAGCTGCTTCTTCAGTGGCTTCTCCAAGTCAGTCCATCTCTGCTGGTTCTGCTTGTTGAAGTACCACAGGCTAAAGTATGTTATCTAACAACAACAATAAGAAAAATTTAAAAAAAGAAGAAGCAAGAGGACACATTACATGTTAACCATGCTAGGGTAGGGCAACATGTAATCCAGACAGACATATTTAAACATATTACATATTAAACAGTGTTTAATAGGTTTAATAAACACTAGACCAGTGGGTTACTGATTAAGATGTCGGTGTTAATTTAAATCTGCAGGTTTTCTCCGATTAACATGAACACCAAAAATCTTTGGCAACCTACAATGTATATGGCACAGAACATTAAAACTTAAAACATTAAAACATCAATAAGTAGTGGCTACAATTTAATACACCACACTTTGAATATGGGTTAAAAATCATTTATGAAATACATGCAATTGAAAGACTGTCCTTTTCCTTAAAAGCACAGCAAGATATGTTTACAAAATTGTGATCAAATTGGATTGCTTATCATCTCACTTAGACTTAGCAGAACTGAAACTGATAAATGATACAATGACTGAGATGAAAACAGAGGAGCTTAATACAACCTGTCTGCATGTAATGCTTGATACTGTTATGTTTTACTATCATAGTCTTTGCAATAATAATTTCAATGGATGGATAATCTAACCTATATACTTTTTGGTTTTATGTGGCTGTAATGCATCTACCAAAATAAAAAGGGAAATTAAAAAAAAAAATTGCAGACTTTTTTCTTGATTGTTCTGCCTTCTAAATGTCCCACAAAATCCCACAATGAACACTGGTAAGAGAAGCAACCTGCAGCTTAAAATCACAATTAGAAAACTTTTTACCAGCATTTTATGCCAGACAATAGCTGCTGTCTATGAATGAGCACTGTGTAAACATTGCAAAAGTGGAGCAGAAAAAAATGCTTTATGGATCCAATTATTCTTGAAACAAAACTGCCTGAGAATTGTGCTCATTACAGCATTATATTACCAGCATCAGATTACCACACCTCAAAACAACACCTACTAACCCAAATAGTGCATCAATGGTTGAAGTAAAACACTGATCTGTGTTTGTTGTTGCATAATAGACTTATTAATAAATCTCATTAATAACTCAATTACTGTAAATATCTTTCTATCAAAGGCTAGCATCTTAGATAACATGATTACTAATTCCACTGATATCAAAAGACAAACAATGTCACAAAAAGTAAATGAAGGTGGAGGCCTTGCACCAACACTGCTAATCAAACAAATAAGAGAAACAGACACTTTCATATACTGCAAGCTCTTATGCCGGACATGAACTACAGTACATTATCCCATGCTTACTCAGAAGTACTTTTCACGAGCATATCGTACAACATATGCAAGAAAGATGACACTTCTGCTTTTAAACATTTTTTAAATGACATATTTCTCAATCTGACTAGCATTCAAGTGTATTTAAAGTATTTATCTGAGAAAAATGAATCATTAAATTTTGGGAAATATTATAGGAAATGCCATTATATGAGTAAACAGTGACACACTGGTTATTATAGTTTCTGTCATTCTGAGTTTCAAGTAAGAATGTGACCAGCGGACAACCTTAACGAAAATACTTTCTTGCTGAGATGGCAAGTCTTAAAAAGAGTCTATAAGAGAGAACAATGAGCGTATTGCGTGTAAACACATACCTCTCTTAACTCAAGTCTCTGGGCTACTGCCTCCAAACATTCCTGTCCAGTGCTCTCCACTGAGAGTGTAAACTCAATAAACTCTCCATTGAGAAGCTGAATCCGTGTGACAAGACAGCTTTTGCTTGAAACAGTGTACCTTCGAGTCCTTTTTAGTTTTAAGCCAAACGGCAAGGGCATGTTTCCCACTTTTTAAACAGAGGAAGGCGGGTAGGGGGTGGTGGTCTTCACTTAGTCCAGAGAAAGTATTCTCCAGGATGTCCACAAAGTTGTGAGAAGATAAGCCAGGAGGATCATCATCAGCACACAGATCTGAACAAATAGAAGAAAAAAATCAATCACAGATGCACATACAAAAGTATTAAGAATCCACCACCAAAACTAGCTTTAAGAGTAGTCTTTCTCATGTTACAATATTTTCCCTTAAGACTAGACAAACAGGGATTACTGTAAAGTAATCCTCTCAATGCTTCATTTTGACAGCAATGGGGTTTCAGTAACATTACGATTTCTCCAACGCAGTTTTAAAAAAACAAAACAAAAAACCAATCGTAACAAAGCACAAAAAGCAAATTCGATGGATGTTCTCCAGACTTGTGCACTTACTGCTTACTATAATACGGTTTGCTGGTCATTTTACTAACCCTATGTCTACAGCAATCCCTTCCCGGCGAATAGTCGGATCCCAAACACCGACAAGTGCGACCGATTCTATCCGCCGCAGCCACAGCAACATCCAAAACCATTTAACCATTATGTTTCAAGTTCTCTATGTCATAAGTCAACCTTCATTCGCACTACATTCAGAAAAGTTTGGTTACATTGATTATTTTCAGGACCGTCTAGTTACTTTTAATAGCCACTTTAAAAACGAAATCCATCACATTAATTGCAACTGGCTTGGAACTAGCGTTTACCCTAGCTTGCTAACTTCCAGCACATAGACGACACCCTTGGGAAGCTGACGTCGCCCCCGGTAAATATTTTTTGGGGAAAAAAAACCCAGTAACATTACCGTTAGCCACCAGATGCAATTTAGTAGTTCAACTATTAGTCAGTCCTCAGGGATTTCACCATCAAGGTCAATGGACCGCTGCTTTCTGAATATGCATCGGAATTAGAGGTAGTTTGTTTGTCTCTAGTTTGTTCTCGATCCAAACTACCACAGAACCCCATGCCTCTTGGTCCAAGCGCTCGCTCCAAGTTCCAAGCGTGTTTCGCTTCCTGGGATTAGAAGAGCAACAAGTGTTTCCGTCTTCATCCGCGGGTCTATTGCTTTGGTGTTTGTGTGTTGAGCGTTCAGTTCTTTCCTGGGGTACAACTGGAATAAACTCCAACTCAACTAAACAATTATAAAAAATACCTAGTTAAGTGTATTTTTTATAAACAGACGGTTTAAAATCTGTGCCTTTGCGGCGGAGGAATACATGCAGGTTTTCAGAGCGATGACATCAGACAGCTGGAATGCAGAGCGGTGAAAATGCCAGAAATGGGACAGCTGTCAGCCACTGCTGGCGAGGACCTGTCTGTTTACTTTTTGCATCGACCCACACCTTGGTCGACAGCTGTGACGGCAAACATACTATATTGTGCAATAAATAGTTTCAAATTCAAGATACTTTTTTCTCATTATTCAAGCACAAAATAAAATTGCAGTTCCTCACATAGGGCACAAATTTTAAATAATATACTAACATTTATAAAATATAAATATCGTTATTTATTAAGCAAATAAAGAGAATTCACGTTTATCTACCCAAATTTGAACCTTCACTCTAGACTTTTTCAAGAGTTCAAGAAAATAACTGCAATTTGGCATTTAATTAATAATGTGCTTTACTATTTTTTATGCTTTTGTGTAGTAGTATTTAAACAGAAAACAAATCAAACAGAATTAAACAGTAAATGTTGCACACTACCTGAGTTATAACTTTAAAATAGCCAGATAATATACTGTATAAATTAAATCGTAATTATATGTCATATAAATGTATGCATAGGTTCCCACTTGGTTTGTAATATTTCCCAAGATCCTCAGACATACCAGGGTGATTCCTGGTTTTTAACAGTCTCAATAATCAGAAGCATATAAGCAGTGAATGAATAGCCAATTTTATTGCAATTGTAAAGACACATTCTGGTGACAGTTAACTCATTAGCTACATATGAGTGGCACTTTCAGGCCAGAAACACTTTTTTTCAGCTACATCATAATTTAAACTGGCAGGGCAAACTACTGAAACTAACTTTAGAGGTAAACTGCTGCTCAACCACTACAGTGATCAAGCTCATTCCCATCCCAAAATAATAACATTAAAGCTCAGATTTATGAATTTTGATTGTGCTTTTGTTGTGGAAAAATATATAAAAAAAAAAACCAAAACAGAACTACAACACTCTTCAGTGTATAAAAACAATGAAAAAAATAGAAAA
>VUQK01031196.1:59055-71418 GCA_015106715.1 Bujurquina vittata
GTGTTTGTGTGTGTGTGTGTCTGGGTGTGTGTGTGTGTGTGTGTGTGTGTGTCTGTCTGTGTGTCTGTGTGTGTGTGTGTGTGTGTGTGTGTGTGTGTGTGTGTGTGTGTGTGTGTGTGTGTGTGTGAGCGAGAGAGAGAGAGAAAAAGTGTGTGTGGTCATGCTGTGGGGACCTGAATCTAAGGGAACACATCTGCCTCTTAGGATCAAAAGTAATATGTTAGGGTGGGACTTAGGCTAGTTGCACTTATTTTTAAGGTTGGAATAACTCTCCAAGAAATAATAAGGAAATAAATTTGCTGTCCTCTGAAGTCATAAATACTTGATTATGCATGTATGCGTCTTAATTAGCACATCCTAAAAACAATTCCACCCCATTAAAAAACAAATACATTTCTCATTTCTACTTTTAAGAGATACATCATAGACACCAAGCTCCACCCATGGCTCAGAGGTACTCTGTGTTTCCTTTTTTAGAGGAGTGGCGGTGTCAGGGTAGGGGTGATGTCTAGAGCACTGAAAAAGCTTATACAATGATTCATATACATTAAGGAAGTCTAATTTGGCTGTCTCCATAGCTGGTGTTTCATGGTTGACCCCCTACAGCACACATGCATTTGTTATGAAACATCTGAAACCTCTTAGGAAGACGTTAGCTGAAAGTGGCACTTACAGTCTATTGAAAAAATTGCATCCTGCTTCCCTTCAAGGAGAGTAACTCAATTTTCACCTTTACCTAACAACACTGTAGGATTTTCATTGGCATGCCTTTTATATATTTGCAAATTCTTTCCTTATTGTGTCCTATTTTGCATCTGTGTTAGCTGCAGGCAGTCGTTTAATCTGTCGTATCTTCAATCCTTCCATCCATTCCTTTTGTGAAGTGTTTATCTCTCTATGGCGATGGGTGGGCTGGAGTCTGTCCCAGGTGACATTGTGCAAAAGCTGGCTCTAACCAGGTTGCCAGTCTATCATGAGGCAAAAATAGAAACACAAGCATTCACACTCACATCTACAGACAATTTAGAAAAGTAACCTGAGATACATGTTTTTGGAAGAAACCAGAGTACCCGGAGAAAACCCACACAGGCACAGGAAAAACGTATAAACTTCACACAGAAAGATTTGAACCCAGAACAGCTGCAGCATCCAGCCCATTTAGGCTTTGAGTTATGGGCCAGGTTAGGTTAATGTCCACACCTTTATTTGTTTTTATAGTGTTTTGGTTATTTTGAACACTTTTTACGGCAAAACTGTAATACCAAAAACTGTATGAGAATTTTTTTGAAATATAATGTCTAAGATGTACTTTATTTATCCCAGATTTGGGAAATTCTTTAATTACAACAGTTAAAATATTACTAGCGCTACATATACTACTACTAATAATAATAATAATACAAATAAACCGCTAAAATACCTCAAAATCAACAAAGAAAAGCAGAATTTAAAATGGCTTACTAAGTGCAGGGTTGAAATAAAATGTTATAAAGAGAGTAAAAATGATTATCTGATAGACAGGTGCGTTTAACTGTAGATAAGCCCAGTGACTGTGATCCTTGGAGGCAATCTGAACTGTATTTTATATGAAGAAATTCTCAGGATAACAAGATGTTGAGGTGACAAAGAGTCTTGCTATCTTTGGCAGAGCTACAGTACAGGCTGGGCAACTGGATTTGTTTTTCTGACAGTGTGTGGCTTTGCAAAAATCCCTTTATTAGCCTGGTGTAAGAGGAATAAAATGTTTTCAAAGGTTTTTATTGATGTAATGAGATCATGTTAGTCTCCATTATTTGAAATAATGTCTGTATTTGAAATGTAAACCAAAAGCAGGCTTAAAGGTGAGCGAAAAGATGAAAATACAAAAAAGAATATGACAACATATCAACATATGAAAGCTCCAAATGCCTGTGAATTAATGTAAAATATTAGTATCTGAATATTCAGCGATTTAAAGAGTCAATATGAAAAAGTAAAGACATGCAGATGGAGTAAAACAATTCCGAAAGAGCCTTTAGCCAATTACTATAACACTTCTTAAATGATCATCAGAAAAACAAACACATGGTAAACAATCTGTGTTTGTCTTTGTAATCATCATCAAAAAAAGGTAAACAACATATAAATTACTCCAGACTTCTCTTCCCTCTCACTTTCTTTTCTAGTGGCGGTCCAGACCAGCTTGGTCCCTCCCAAAAAGGTCCAGCCCGGCATGGTGAAGTCAACCCTAGTCCAGGCAAGTGTTGCCACCATGCAAAACCCAATGGGCTACGACCCGAAAGCCAGTGGTCACTGTCCACTACCACGTCTGTCCATATCGTCCCGCTCTGCCAGTGTTGTGGCTAGCATGGACACCGGCTCTGATGGCTCAACAGCAGGGCTCCACTCAGTGATGAAGTGGAAGACTGTGCTGGCGGTGTTCATTGTGGTTGTTCTCTACCTGGTTTGTGGAGGACTGGCCTTCAAGGCTCTGGAGCAGCCATTTGAGAGCAACCAGAAAACGAGCATCGCCCTGGAGAAGGCCTCTTTCCTGGCAAGGCACCCATGTGTTGCTCCCAATGAGCTGGATGCCATCATTAAGGTAAGCACTTGAAAGTGGAAATGATTTTCTGGTGTTTGTCAATTTTCTTGTTTCCTTATTCAAGCCACTTTGGCAGCCTCTGAACTGTCCACCAAGCGATTATTTAAAGGTAAAAGGATGGGGAGCTGGAGCTTATCCTGGTTGTCACAGGGCAAGAGGCAATGTACTCTGAATAGGAGTCAACAAGGAGGACAAAGCATGGTATCCTTTAAGGCGGGCCCATCTTCTGATTAACATGTAGCTATGATAAGAGTGCACACTGTTTCAGTTAGAAAAATGTGCCAAAAACTGCACTTCCTCTAATTGCCACTTAAAGCTGGCTATAAAAGTTAATCACCATAGACTCCCATGTTAAAATGTCCAACTGTACAGCATTAAAGAACACATTCATAGTCTGGAATAAAACGGTTTTAGCCTCTGTGTTCCCTTTTAATATAAACTGTGCATTGGGTGAACTCATCCATCTCCTAGAGTTATGGACATGGAACTTTCCTGTGTACAAATCAGTTAATAACTTAACACTCAAACCTCCCAGTGAAATATGCTCGCTTCCAAAAAACCCTAACATGTCAACAGAAAACTAATGCATAAAAATTAGTCCAGAAATCAATAGGTAGGTCCATTCTTTATATTTGGGTCAGAACAATTATGTTTTGCACATTTTAAATGTGACCATTCTCTTATGGGACTCATTTTCATCATGTTAATTTTTCCAAATACACATCATACCTAAGTAACACGAGTCAGAGGAGTGCATCCACCCACCCACCAGGCTGAGATTTTACACTAAACCTAAGTTACAACTTTTTAAATAAAAGCATGTTACAGCCTCAGTAATTTCAGTGTACTTAGGTTTCTAATGAACACAAATCTTTTAGAAAAAATGCACTATTACATGCAATCTGACATGTAGCATAATCACTGAGAGGAGGCCATAGAAATGTCCTTGGCCAGAAAATGTATCCTCACAGAAATCGACCTTTATGCTGTATTCACAGCAGAGAATTTTGAATTTAATTGCAGCTCTATCCATTTTTTTTGTTCACATGTAAAGATAGAGTAATGATAATAAGAAGACCCATTTTCTGCCCTTTAAAAAAAACAAACTAGCTTGCATCTGAATAGCTAAAAACCTTCAATAAGAGATGTATTAGTGCAGTATGAAATTCCAGAGTGCAGCTTTAAAAACGCCCACATATTTTAAATAAGGAAACAAGCTCATGGCTATGATAGCGCTGTTATATTTACTGTGAGAATGTCAGAAGCCAAGTTTTTTGGATGTTTTCTTTCAGTACTGCATGTTTCTTCTCTTCTAACATAAAAATCACTATCTTAAAGACCCACGGGGCGTGCAGGAACTCAATATTCCAAATAGTCTCCACAAAAAAAAGAAAGGAAAAAAAATCCCATCAATGTATGCTAGTTCACAAAAATGCAGCATCTGCTGCATAGAAGAATGATTTATGTCAATGTCTTCCTGGGCACAGCTGTTTTCCCCAAAAAACATGCCTGGTAACTCCTAAAACTGCGACATCGTGTCTGATGCTGTCTTTAGAGTGTTCCGCATTTTACCAAGCCAGCTTGTGAAACTTTTTATAATTGTGTGCACTAGACCAGATCAAGCAGAGCCACAAAACAGAACCATTCCCATCTCACTGAAGCTTAACGGCGCATTTTACAGTGGATTTTTATGGTGTCAGCCACTTTATAACACACCATGGCAGTGGTTCTACAGTGCTCTCTGACATCACGTCCAAAATTATGGCTCAAGATTTAAGGTCACTACACCCAGCTGACACAACTGCACATGGGAGTGGAAAAGGATTTGAGATGTGTGAGTGGCTGAGTGGGAAGTTTGGTTTGTGAGGGCGCGCAGTGATGGAAAAAAGCAGTCAGTTCTTTTGCAGAAATAAGAAACATTCTGGACCAATAAAAAGAGTTAAAAAAAAAAGCTGAGTAATAAAATAACTAAAACACAAACATGAACACACACTTAACAGAACTCAAAAAAAGACTTAAAATAGTTTTTGTTGCTAATAGAGAGAGACCAACCTTTTAGAAATATTGTGCTTTCACGTTTTTCTAATGTATCCTGAAAATAGTAAAGACTGGGAAACAACCAAATGACATGTGGTGTGTTCCACTTTCCACTAGGATGGCTCCATTTGACGTTAACATCTTCAGCACTACTCCAGTGACTAGAGACTGCCTTTCTGCCTCTCTCCTTCTCCACACCCACCTCTGTTCTTTTATTCTTTTTCAGAAAAGCTTCTTTCATTTCTCTTGCAGTGCTCAACCTTTGAGCCACAAAAGCACTATCAAGAGCTTGTAAAAATCAATAACAGTATGTCCTAAGGAGCAGTGTGTGGAAATTAGAACCTTTAGCATGGAGTGCCTGGGGTCCGGAGGGAATCAATTATTCATTACACAGAACAGCAGTCGCACACCTCCTGCTGCTCAAAGTAGAAGTGCTGGAATGATAGGCAAGAGAGTCTCCGGGACAAATAATCATATTCAGATACATAAGATAACATATGATGGCATGTCAAGTAATCGATACATCTGACATAGTTAATGTGTTAAAAGAAAAAAGTGTGAAGATTTGGCAAATGATTTTGTAGTCAGTGTATAGTGTATAGTTTTACCAGCCAACAAACCATAACCAAATTTGTCATGCTCAGTTTGTGCACTCATAATTTTGAACTTTAAATGTGCTGGTTTTTTTTCTTTTAACTGTTACACAAAGCCAGCACAGCTGCTCTCCACAGTATCCTTTACACTATCCTGCGGTAGCTTCATAATTAATGTACTAACATGACAAGTCTCATTAAAAAAATGAACTCTAAATTTCTAGAAATCAGTAGAGATAATGTGGTGTGCTGAGTTGTTGTGGTATTCCAATACTAAGTGTAAGCCATGTGTGAAGCTCATATTAACAAATAACACTTTTTTTTCCTCCTGGTGTCTTAAACGAAAGCCTGGAGGACATGCTGCTTCACAAGTACTCCATCAAAAAGTCTGCCCGGTCTTCTAACAGTTTCCATTATCGGTCTGTGTGTGCTATGTCAAGCCTGTCACTCAGCCGAAGCCTTTCCGTGGGGACACAGCAGCGGTGACTCACTGTTGTCAAACTGTTCGGTGGAGGAGTTGACAGAAAAATGGCAACCTTGGGAAGCATGTGCATGCCGGAGATGGAGGCAGACAGTGTATCACATAGTGAGCTCTTGTTAGGGCACAGCGTGTGCTGATTTAGTGTGTGTGTGATTTAGTGTGTGTGTGAGTGTGTGCACGTCTGTTGACCTCCTCATGTCTGCTTCAGTATTTGTGTTGTCCACTCACCCACTGTGCGCCCACGAAGACAGCGGACCTAATTGGCTTTTCTGGTGCTGTTTTGATGACTCACACCGTGGCACGATGTGCAGCCACGCTGTTATTGACACCAGTCAGGTCTCATTTACTGATGAGTCACTTGTCTAAAATAAAGTTTTGTATTCACCGAGCTACCTGCAGCAGAATCTACGTCAGGACATGCAACAAACTCCGTCATATGTTTTTATAGCACAAGTACTTCCGGAAAAACTAAAACAAATCTGGACTTTTAAGTATAATGCATTTACTTTTTCACTGCAGCACTGAGTCTGAACACTTGTTCCTTGTCAAAAGCGTTTAATAAAAAGTCAGACAAACCATACACAGTCATGGTAAAAAAAAAACAACCCAAAACATCCTCTTTCAATTCTAGGATTTTACATATCAGAAAATTATAAATAAAAACTCATGGCATATTACTCCATGTCATTATTAATTTAACAAAAACTAAGAAAAATGGCAGAAGCATTCTGTGAAAAAAAATAAGAGCACCATTACTGCTTCCACAGCTCTTATACATTCATATGAATGGGTGAGTGTGTCCAAACTATTGACTGGTACTCTACCAGCAAACCTCAATGAACTGAACCAACACTGTAAAGAAGAGTGGGTGAAAATTCCTCCATAATGATGTAAGAGAGTGATTTTTATTATTTTTTATATTATTATTATAATATTATATGCTGATACGTAATATCTTAGAATTGAAAGTAGATGTACTTTCTTTTTAGCATAACTGTAGCCTGGACCTCAGTGTCCCCGGATGGCAGCAAGCTCTAAGTCTTCAAGGTGGTTAGGGTACAACTATACATATTAGTAATGTTGAAAGTGCTGCAGAGGAGAGTGCTTGGCAATGTATCACATGAAGTTGGGTGAAGGGCAGAGGCGCCATGGTGACAGGATCACTGCTGTCCCCTGCTGTGGGGTAGAAAGGGACACCGAGAGGATAAAAATCGCTCTGTCTGCTCTGTAACGATCCTGAATCTGAAAACACATTAACTACAAGCACGTTTGAGCGCTCGCTGGTAATTCTTTAGTGAAATCAAAATAGAAAAGCGCATGAGGCGTGAAACAAAAACACCATTTGTCTTGCTAATTAATGCACTGCAACGTAAAGTCGCCATCCTCATGCCTTCAAAGTGCACGTGCTAAAGGAGGATTTTTCTCTCTTGAAGCATGAGCATGACTGAGAAACAGGCAAGAGCCAAAAATAGACCCACTCATACAATATTCAGATACATTGTGCAGCTATTTATAGCTCTCCCTTGACTCCAGAATTAGGTTATTTGGGGTTTATTATATAATTAACACTTTGGTATTGCCCCCATAAAGCAGCTGCGTCTGCTAAAAACTATGAAATAACATAATTGAAATCGCCTAATTATAGATACAAAAAAAAATCTGTCTCATTAGGGAGGGAGGGCACTGATGGAGCTGAGGTAATCACATGCAAGATTATGAGTAGGCATGTGCAGCAATGTGTTTAGCGGTCCCATACTCTCTGCTGTAAAATGCATGTCAAGGGAGTTCATACATATTTTATTACAGTATATGGCTCTGCACTCTCTGAGAGGTTATCTCACATCTCACTGTATAAAGTGGGTCTTGCTCTGTATGATGACACCGAGTTTCATATCAGCAGAAGTTTTTTTGAGCCTGGAGATAAAGTACAATGAATGCCTGTCGAGAACATAACATACCCATAAACATAGAAAGTAGAAAAAGCATAAGATAGTCAATTAACTTTTCATGGCAACATAATGGAGCACAGAAGGCAATCAATGAAAATAATGATGCGGTAAATGTTTTCCCAGCACCAGACAAACTGGTCCATGGAACGCAGAACCAACCAACAACAGGGAAACAACAGTGTTTGGGCTGCAAGTGAAAGTCTGTGTGGATTTGCAGCACATGAACTGCAAAAACATGCAAACCAGGGTGAGCAATGAAACAGCTCCTTGTAAAGAGCCAGACGCTGAAGAAGTTGAACAAAATTGTGGCTAGATCAACTCCATGTGCACATAAATAGTAAGAGAGCCATTGTGGTAATGTTTTCCCACGCTGGTTAGAGGGAAAAATGCATTATTAAGTTATAAATCTAATATTGCTGAATCAGTTTAGTCAAAAGTTTTTGTATTTGTGTGTGCAAGTCTTTTTTTTTTAGAAAGAAGGTATTAAGTAGGTTTATCATCTGGAGCAGATAATATAATCTGAAAGGCTCACGAGAGACTGACACACAACCTTATAATTAATTTTCATCACTTTTCTTTATTTTTATAAACGAGTCTAAAAAAAGACATATCGATAATAATAAAGGGGTTTGCAAACATCCATTGCTCTGTTTTCTACTCACATGCCAATAATGGTTATGGGAAGTTTAAAAATAGAATAAATATATTCACGTTTATTGCACTGTTTATTTATTTAGTTTCCAATTGCAGTTTAACAACAGTAGCTTAACACAACATAATTATGCACTGAGACACAACAATAATCAGCGGATTTAATCAGCTGTAACTCAATCTGCAGCCGCATAGCATCGGTATAGAAATGATTCAAACCCCAGCCGGTTTTCTTAGTATTCAGGTGGTGACCTTCTGGGTTTATGTTTGATTGTCGCACTGGATCTAACCTCAGTTTCCTCGCGAGTGTTACGCAATCAATTGCAAAACATAAACACACATGTAACAGAAACAATAGCAGGATGCGTGTTGCTCACTCTGTTCACACCATCGGGACTTTGTATAGTGAAATCAAAGCAGACATATGTTTGTTGTTTTGTCATCAGCTGAGCTGGCATACACTCATAACCTTGAATTGCTTAGTTTGTAAAAGCTCAGAGGCAAAACAGGAGCCAGGTGCTAGTAAGCGTTTTGCCACGACTGTTTTTCTGTTCCACAGTGCATCTCATTACTTTCTCTAATAATGTCAAGCTGCATATTTCAATTTTAAGCACTTGTTTTTAAATCCATATCATTTCTATATATCCCACTTTCCAGCATGCTATGGATTCTGTGAGTGGAGGAGTGAGGCCCACTGGAGACACGTTGTATAATTCCAGCCACTGGGATCTGGGCAGTGCCTTCTTCTTCGCTGGAACTGTCATCACAACTATAGGTAAGAGTATTAGATAATGCCCTTTTTATTACTCTAAAAGGAAGATAAATCTGCTGTTGCTGGCAGTCTGAGCAGTTTCCATTCAAGTTGTGAACTATCAGAATTTAATTTGAACTTGTCTTCCTCCATTAACTTTATATTAGCAGAAGAAATTCTAACAATCATGTAGACTGAGGCAAACCCCAACCCTCATAAATACACAGGGTACATACATGCACAAGGTACTTTGGAAAGTTTCATTTATACTGTCTGAAAAGATGTAGCAACATGTGCAAAAAGGAAGTTTCTGGTTGGGATGAAACTAAATGTCATTTCTTTATGCTGATTGTTTAGGTATCACTCATTGAATGCTATCCCTGCTTGGCATTCTTAAGGATACATGAAAGCGAACGAGGACCCATTCATTAGAATTCAGTCTGATGTCATTCTATTGAAGAAGTAGATGGAACCTGACTCATTATGCAGTGCATGATACAGACACTGCTGTGTTTGTACTCTGAATTGTCTCAGTTTGCCTTTTGTTGCTTAAAAAAAGAAGAAGAAAGAAACAGTAATTTGTGACTCTTTGAAATTCTTTTTAAAACGAAAGTGAAAAGTCTTTGGGTGCCTGGCTTTGATCAAATGGAACCTTTTGATATACAATGACAACATTAAAGCTGAGACATTACCACTCTTATTCCCTCTATCAGCTGTAGGTATAACCCTTTAGGTGACTGAAAAAAACAACATGTCCCTGACCTGTTATTGTGGAGGAGTCTAGAAATGTATTTAACCTGGCAGCTTGGTTTTCAGCAGCTTCATTTAATTCAATGCACACACAGAAAAATATTTTTGAAAGATCGCCACATTAAAAAAGAACACACACACACACACACACACACACACAAAATACAAATTACATGTAGTTTCATTGAAAAAATGTCAAATGTTTGTCATATAATTTGATGTTGTCGTTGCTTGATGTGAGAAAAACTTCAAGAACAGCAGGAGCAGGGGTAAAAGATCAATTCGACAGGAAACAACATCTGGCAGGCTTTAACTCTGCGCATATACGCGACAATACTGAAGCCTCCTTGAGGGGACTATCTTTTTCCATTCATCGGCTCCTAAAATTGAAGACACTAATTTTAAGATTATATCAGCAGTAAATACTGTTAATGTTTCTCCATAAGAGATTCACATTTTAAGTACGATGCTGTAACCCCTGACCTTGTATTTTTTTAATGTTCACATATCACTGTTTTTTTTTTTTATCTGATATCCATAATTAACTGACATTCAACAAGAAGATTTTAACAATTTGTTTATTTTATGAACAACCTGGATGCAAGTATTATAGTATTATATCTCGTATACACACTTTTTATGTGAAAGGGTTGAACTCCCTCCTTCAATGCTGTTTTACATAAAGCATTGCAGTATGAAAATCACTGAATGCTTTTTTGAACATTTAAAAAAAATTTAGCCACTAAAATTTGTGGAAAAAATACAAAGAAAGACTAGAAATTTGTACACATCCACATTTCAGTCTTTGCTCTTTTATTTTAAGTTTGTTT
Source organism: Bujurquina vittata (assembly GCA_015106715.1). Lineage (NCBI taxonomy): Eukaryota > Metazoa > Chordata > Actinopteri > Cichliformes > Cichlidae > Bujurquina > Bujurquina vittata. The sequence goes on from VUQK01031196.1 coordinate 69,679, forward strand.
TTTTTACCTTGCCCCTTTGGGAATTCAGGTTGACTGGTTTACTTGGTTGTTGTATATTTTTTGCACATAACTTTTATTTTTTTTGTTAACTGTGTGCAACAGAATATGCAACAGTAACCACGGTTGGAGAAACCTGTCAATAAAAGCAGAAAATGCTACACCAAGGATGCATATTATGCATTTCAGGAGGTTAAAATAGGAGATACTATATGTAGTCGTTCATATCTCCTGTCTCACTAGTGTTTCTTCATTGTACCTCCCTGTATCATAGGATGTCATTATTAATGCAATTTTCTTTAAGGGAAATCTAATTATTGCCTTACTTCCCTCAAGCCCTGCTCCTGGAACTAAAAAGGTATTACATAAGGGCTTGAATTGATTATGTGGCATAACAAGATCTTGATTGTCTTCTGCTTCTCCTCTTACCACTCACTCTTCACAGCCCTGCTTTGCATGTTTGTTTTTTGACCTTCATGTCCCATTTTGTCTCCCCTCCTCCTCCTCACTGTGCTTCCAATTGTTCGACAGGTTACGGAAACATAGCTCCGAGCACGGAAGGCGGGAAAATCTTTTGCATCCTTTATGCCATATTTGGCATCCCTCTCTTTGGCTTCTTGTTGGCGGGGATCGGAGACCAGCTGGGGACCATCTTTGTAAAAAGTGTCTTAAGAGTTGAGAAGATATTCAGGGTGAGATACAAGTAATTTTTATTCTAAAATTGAGTTTTATCATTTCATCAGTGGGATATGTACTCTTTTAAATTGCTTGTATTTGTTCTAAATACACCTCCTGTTCTTTTCAGCAAAAACACAAGCAGATTAGCCAGACAAAAATAAGGGTGACGTCCGTTATCCTGTTCATCCTGGCTGGCTGCATCGTCTTTGTCACCATCCCTGCTGTTATATTCAAACACATTGAGGGCTGGACCACACTGGATGCCATTTACTTTGTTGTGATCACTCTTACAACAGTGGGAATAGGAGACTATGTGGCAGGTAGTGTTATGCTCCAAAGTTCTGACACAGTAAGCTGTTTTGTGGTCTATTTCTGACCATACCAGCGTTTTCCTTCCCCTCCAGGTGGAAACCGTAAGATTGACTACATGAAGTGGTACAAGCCTCTGGTGTGGTTTTGGATCCTTGTGGGTTTAGCGTACTTTGCAGCTGTCCTCAGCATGATTGGAGATTGGCTTCGAGTTCTTTCTAAAAAGACCAAAGAGGAGGTGAGGCTGATTATATGGGTGTATTATAATCATAGAACTCCCCCTGCATCTTCTCTCTGCTCATGTTCAGTGGAAGCTGAAGTATTTTAATAATTAACTCTGTTGTTTAGGTTTTTAAGCGTGTTCTTTGATCGACACAGAATGGAAAGAAGACAAGGGGAATGAGGAGTCTTTTGTTAATTTAATAAAGGCCATTTCCAAAACAGAATTCCAGGTTAAACAGTTGATGCCATTATTCAAACAGTTATTACAGGTTAACCGGGGGTGTCCTGATCCCATGTCCAGCAGCCAAGCATTTGGGCATGAGATGAGTACACACACTGTCTTCTCTCAGTGTGGATCTTATAGTCAAAGCTTATCAGGTACAGTTACATCATGGATATAACAATGTGCAGTCGGAGGAAGATTCCAGTTGGAAGATTCCAGGCGTGCTGAGGTGCCAAAGACTGACCTCGAAGTCTTCGTTCACAGACAGTTCAAAACAAGACATTGCAGATGGCACCAACCTTGGTGATTAT